>OX451741.1:750354657-750642157 GCA_948472305.1 Vicia faba
CCTTAAAACCTCAAAAGATTGGTATAATCCCAGTTTCTGACCGTTAACAGCATGAAGATTCTCATCATCTCAGAAGATTGGTATACTCCCAATTTCTGACACTCAAGAGTGAAGACTCTCATCCTTAAAACCTCAGAAGATTGGTATACTCCCAGTTTCTGACCGTTAACAGCATGAAGTTTCTCATCATCTCAAAAGATTGGTATACTCCCAATTTCTGACACTCAAGAGTGAAGACTCTCATCCTTAAAACCTCAGAAGATTGGTATACTCCCAATTTCTGACCGTTAACAGCATGAAGATTCTCATCATCTCAGAAGATTGGTATACTCCCAATTTCTGACACTCAAGACTGAAGACTCTCATCCTTAAAACCTCAGAAGATTGGTATACTCCCAGTTTCTGACCGTTAACAGAATGAAGATTCTCATCACCCCAGAAGATTGGTATACTCCCAATTTCTGACCCCCAACAGAATAAAGATTCTCATTCTCAAAGTGGCGTATAACTCAAGTTCTAGATTAATACCTGTAGCAAGCCAGGAAAATATTTGTGGACGACTGATTATGGATTAACATCTGTAACAAGCCAGGAAAATTATCTACATGAAGAGATTGAAGATCAACACCTGTAACAAGCCAGGAAAACTATCTTCCTTTCTCAGGTCAAAGATCGATACCTGAAACCAGCCAGGACAACGATCTCCTTGACCAACCTTTTCAAGATTTCAGCTCAGTACCTGCAAGATTCTTGCAATCCCCGGCGGAGCTAAAACTTCCAACTATCAATCCCCAAACAGAATGAAGACTCTCATTCTCAGTTCCTCATAGGATATTCAGATATTCCCCAGTGAAGATCTCCTCAAGACAGGAATCCCCAGTAGATTGGCATACAACCCAAGCTCCTGATTCGCCAACAGCGGTCCCAAGACTTCTCATTTTCAACGATCAAAGGATTTTCAATCCCCTGCAGCAGTCAAGGAATTACTTCCCCCGGCAGCAGTCAAGATTCTTTTATCTCCAGCCATCCAGGATTCATCTATCCTCAGCAAGACAGCTCATCAGCTTACATGCGCATTCATCACATTCATATCATAAACATTGATATAACATACATTGCATCATGCATCATGACATTGCATACAACTAACTCTTTGCCTTTTCAGGAAAGATCAGTCGACAGACAAAGATCTTCATCTTCCAAGATTCTTTCTAGAAATAGTTCAGATGTGACCCAGACATGGCGACATTCTGATACTTATTCCAGATTCACCCAGAGATAGTCCAGATGTGACCCAGACATGGCGACATTCTGATACTTATTCCAGATTCACTCAAATGCAGTTTTACACGGACTCATCATCAGGAAACCCTACACCGGTTCCTTCTCCACTTCAAGATTTCTGAAAACAGTTTACGGATTCTCCAAACACGGATGTTAATCTATCGTTTCTTCAGACTCAACTTTTGAAAACAGCTTACGGACGCTTCCCAACAACGGATGCTGATCTATTGCTTATTCAACTTCAAGACCTCTGAAAACAGTTTACGGATGCTTCCAGATACGGATGTCAATCTATTGCTTATTCAGACCCCCAGTTCAGAGATGTTCCAAAACATGGATACCTTTTTGATACTAACCCACTCATCAACGACATACAGTTCAACAAACATTTCCAGATGGCATCTCTAAGCCCATCCTCCTACCAATAATTTCCAGATGGCTTCTCTAAGCCCATCCCCCGACAAGATTCTGTCACATCCCTAGATGGCATCTTTAAGCCCATCTCCAAATGGCATCTTTAAGCCCATTCCCTCTACCATCACATCACCGAGTGCAAATTTTTTTTGGGCACTCTAGTGTCCAATCTCCTTTTACCCTCGAGTCGCGAAAGGCAAACTTGCCAATCTAACTCTTCAGATTCAAGAAGATTGAACAGGGGCAACTGTTGTACCCCAAAATTTGCCCTCCTATTTTTCCACAAGAAATCACAGCTTCGGGTTTTCCCTGACTTTTCAAATTGATGTAAGAATCAGTCAAACAGACTTTTTCTTATCAGTCTATCCAAATTAGAGTTTTCATGGACTCTGGAACAGTTCAAGCAGATTATTAGGGTTTGGTTGAGTTTGGCTCAGGGTTTGATCAGGCAGGCGCTTTTGTGAAAATTAAAACAAGAATCAGGGTTTTGTGTGCGCATTCTCAGAAAGAATTAATTCTACAGTTCTTTTCAATTTACTTTGGGATGTGAGCTGAGGCAGTTGAATTAAGAACTTGCAGTGTTTGGTATAATCAGTAAAAGAAAAGACATGTGGATGTTGGTTTGATTAACTGTGCATTGCTTATGTTTAATTGGGACGCCAGGTTATTATTGATTGCAAGGCTACAGTGTTTGTTAATTATTTATTTTAATTCAAGAAAGCTTTAATAATTAAATAGACAACTGAGATAAAAGAGATATTTGACAATAAAAAGACTTTTATTTATTTTTAATTATTTGTACAAATGTTATTTAAATACAGTAATTATTTACAAGTATTTATAATAATATTTATTACAATGATTAAAAGTAAAATAAAATTGCATCCTAATTTTCCTAAGTCTTCATCTTCTACTGATGTTCCCCATTGCCCAACTGACTTTCATCTGCAAAAACAAAAAAAAAAGGAAAAAGAAGTCAAATACAGATGAAATCAAAGGCAGGCAGTTAATTTAAAGCTCATCATTAAAAGTGACTGGCCGGAATCAGTTTATTCACCCTCTCTGCAAATCACAAGAAAACTCTTGGTTCACAAAGAGGGATAGAAATATGCTTGCAAAAAAAATATGAAATGCACAAAGCTACAATACTGCATAAATCCAAATTGTCAACCAAAGGCAAATTGAACAAACAGCATGTACAAACTACAAAGGCAAACTGAACTGCACATGGCAAACCAAGTCCAATGTCAACCAACTGTCCAAAAGCTATCAAAAAACTTTCAAAGATATCAAAAGCCAATAAAGCTATCAACAAAGTACCCAAGAGATATGCAGGAAATCTGGAAAGTGTGCAGAGGAAAACTAACAAATGCAAACATATTCAAAAAAATCATCATTTTCCAGCCAGTTACTTTTTCAGAAAGTACAGTGTAAGCAATAAAAAAATGCTTTTCTGATAGAGAGAGAGAGAGAGAGTAGAAGTGGAAAGGCTTACAGTACAGCAGGCTAGAGACTTAAAGATATAAACAAGATATACCAACACATAGAAAAGGGGGGCAGAAGCACATAACAGAAAGAACACAAAGGCCAAAATCCTCCAAAACTGTGTCAAAAAACTCCAAGCCTTAACCTGCCTTAAACATTCAAACACCTCAAAACCTGTTACATAACAATAGCCACCAAAACAGCTAGCGTCAAAAACCTGCCTTGCATCCTATCAAACCCTCCAAACCTGTGATTCAAAACCTAAATCTTAAGCTTTCCAGCCAGCATATCACAACAAGGCCTGTCAAACATTCAAACCACCTCAAACCTGCTAAGCTTACAACCTGCCTAAAAACCAGTTTCAAACAAATTTCAAAACAAATTGCATCAAAACCAGTTTCAAACAAATTTCAAAACAAACTGCATCAAAGCCAGTTAGAAACCAAGCAAAAAGCCTTTACAAACAAAGCCTGCTGATTATCTAGAAGCCTTCCTGTATTGATAAGCATTTCAAAACCCAGCAAGCCTAAATACTCAGAATCAACCTCTACACAAGCCTGAAGCCTGCCTATACTGATAAGCCTGTATCAAAAGCATTTAAACCAACATCCAAACCCTCAGAGCTAGGCTCATCACAGGGTCCAACAACAAAGAACTCAGATATCAGAACCAACATATCCAACAACATATTCAGATTCAAACATCATACAAGCGTATCAGAAGCTCAGACATCACAATCAGAGCAAGCAGTCAGAAGAGGAAAAGAAGCAATTAAACAAGGGTTTTCAGACAATCATCATAAAACTTAAGATAAGATACAAAGTACCAGGTTTCCAGTAAAAGCTAGCGCGGCATCATACTCCCTCCGCCTGGCCGCCTGAGACACGCCTCCAGTACGCCTCTCCTCCTCTCCAAGCAACGAACCCTCCAAAGGTATAATTTCTCCTCCCTTTTCTTCAACACCTCATAGAAACAGAAACAAATAATGACGTAAAAATCGAAACAAGGAAGAGTTGAAGCATGCAAAACTGAAAACCTTGAAAACGCGTTAAAATAGAATCACTACCTCTTTACCAACGCCTGTGTGACCATGAAGAGGAAGAGGTGGAGGCGGCGCATCTGGCAGCTGGGGCGAGGAGGAGAATCAAATGACTTTTGCTGGACGAGAAAGATGACGAAGACGATAAGGAACAACGCCTCTGTAAGCTGTAACCCTAAGTTCTGAGACAAAAAAAAATAAACCCTAAGAAAAAATGTGTCAAGCGCTTGGGCCGGTTCGCCCCATTAACAAGCCTTAAGCCCAATAGATTCTGGCATATGCACCCCCCCTATGGGCCTCTTTCCACACACAATTTTTTTAGGCCCAGCAAGATACACCAAGCCCACTAAATCTCTTACCCTTTCCTTTTTATTATTTATTTCAAACTAATATCCCTTTTTCATTATATCGCTTTATTTTCTTTTTATATAACTTAACTCTTTTTTTTGTTAAATAAATAATGCATTTATTTTTCATAATAAATTTATAATACTTTTCATTATAATTAAAAAACACATAAATATTATATTTTATTAAGATTAAACATTTTTTTCTTCTTTTATTAAAACCTTTTTGTTTAAATTTAAACCTTGTATAAAACATTAATAAAATACATAAAAAAATAGACTTCTTTTTTTTAAGGTTGAATATTCTTTTTTAACTAAAACATTTATAACATATTAACAAAAAGCACAAAAAGAATAAATACTTACTTAATTTTGCATTAAGTTAACATCTTGCATCACTTGCAAATAATCATATACACTTACACAAATACTTTTGATACATCGCTTTTATTCTTGTACATTGATATATATTACATTTGAGAATGCGATTCGATTTGGTTGTAAATATATTTGGACACTACTCTCCTAATAAGTCTCATCCCCATTTGTAAATATTTGTACCCCCATTCCCGGATACTTATTTGTAATAGCTTATGTAGATGTTTAGTTATTGGCATGCATTTTTAGTAAAACCAGGTGTGTGAATGTCATGACTGATGTCATAACATTCTAGTTTATTAGGTACTGATTTATTAGGTACCTTTGCAGAAAAATAATGGCATACAGGTGCTGCTGTTTATGAGTGTGTATCTGAGCATTTTGCAAAATGATCACATTTACCAAAATCAGTAAACAGGAATTCTGATGTCATAACAAATGTTAAGACATCCTGTTCTGATTTAGCAGTTATGCAGTTTGGTTAATTCTGAGATTTTTCAGGAAGATGACTCATTCTTTCCAGAACAGAATCTCTCGTGGACTTTGGGTTAACCTAGCTCAACCCTAACCTGGTTGATAAAGTCTTGTGACCAAGTCTTAAGGTCAAACGGAATTAACCCTAGCTTTTTGTGGAAACCCTAACTAAAGCAACAGCTGCTATATATTCAACAGGGCTGTTGTTTGGAATTCATCCTTTTTGAAAGAAGATCATTTAGGAGCTGTATAGTTTTAACTATTGTAATCCAAGCAAGTATCATTATAATAAGTGACTTGGAATAGGTCTTAATTGTAAGGGTTTTGTATCACTCAAAGCTTTGAAGCAAGAGTGTTTTGTGTCTCTTGACTAAAGCTTTGAAGCAAAGTCAAGTTAGGTTTATGTATCACTCAAAGCTGTGAAGCAAGAGTGTTTGTGTTGCTTGATTAAAAAGCTATGAAGCATAATCAAGTGTATGTTTTGAAGAGTGTCTTCATTAATTCATTAGTCAATTGTTTTAAGTATCACTGCTGTGATTGAGGGGGAGTGAGTAGGAACTCAGGTTTAAGTTGTACTTAGATTGAAGTTGCATTGGGTAGGTCTTAAGTGAAGGAGATAAACTGGTTGGTTTATTCCTGAATTAATATCTCTTATAGTGGATTTCCTCCCTGGCTTGGTAGCCCCCAGAGTAGGTGTTGTTGCACACTGAACTGGGTAAACAATTGACTGTGTTCTTTACTGTTTTTGTATTTACTGACTTATAGAAAGTCAGATACGGTGTCATAACATTGAACGTGACATTGAGTATCTGCAGCCAGAATTTCAATTGGCATCAGAGCAGGCACCATGCTTGTATTACTGGGTAAGATCTAGGGATATCACTTTCTGGCACTATGGACAAAGAAAGAGTTTTTGGAAATAGACCACCCATTCTGGATGGAACAAATTATGACTACTGGAAACCTCGTATGATTGCCTTCTTAAAATCTCTGGACAAAAAGGCTTGGAGAGCTGCTGACAAAGGATGGAACCATCCCACCATAACTGAGAAAGATGGGACAATCAGTCTGAAGCCTGAGGAAGAATGGATCAAAGAAGAAGATGAGTTAGCCCTGGGTAATTCCAAAGCTTTAAATGCCTTGTTCAATGGAATTGATAGAAACATATTCAGACTAGTACATCAATATGAACTGGCCAAGGAAGTTTGGGACACTCTCAAAACTACCCATGAGGGCACTTCCAAAGTAAAAATGTCAAGGCTTCAGATGTTGACTACCAAGTTTGAGAATCTAAAAATGATGGAAGATGAAACCATTCATGAGTTTCACATGAACATCTTGGAGATTGCCACCACCTCAGAAGCATTGGGAGAAAAGATGTCAGAAGAAAAATTGGTGAGAAAGATTCTCAGATCCTTGCCTAAAAGATTTGCAATGAAGGTAACTGCCATAGAGGAAGCCCAGGACATCAGCAAGTTGAAAGTGGATGAACTCATTAAGTCTCTTCAGACTTTTGAGATGGGGATCACTGAAAATGTTGACAAGAAGAACAAGAGCATAGCACTTGTATCCAACACTGAAGGTGAAAACAAGGAGGATAAAGAAGAAAATATTTCAGAAGCTATAGCCATGCTTGGAAGACAATTCAACATACTCATCAAAAGAATAGATCCAAAGTCAAGGTCTAATGTTCATAACATCCCCTCTGACATTGACAGTTCCAGCAGAAGACCAAGGTCAGAAGAGAAGGGAAATCAAGGCAGAGGAATTCAATGCCATGGTTGTGAAGGATATGGACATATTCGAGCTGAATGTCCTACCTTTCTTAAGAAACAAAAGAAAGGAATGGCTGTTACTTGGTCTGACTGTGATTCAGAAAGTAATTCTAAAGAAGAATCTGCCAAACTAGTTACTGCTCTAACTGGTGTTTGTACCTCTGAAAGTGACACTAGTGATGAGGAAGTGACATTTGAAGAACTGGCTGATACTTACAAGAAATTGTGCATCAGAAGTGCTGAAGTCTGTGTGCAGAATGAGAAACAAACAAAACTCATCATAAAGCTGGAGGCTGAAAAAAGGGCAGACCTTGAAACTATAAGTCATCTAGAAGGGGAAGTTCAATTGCTGAACTCACAACTGAACCAGATGACCAAATCTGTCAAGATGCTGACAAATGGAACTGACAAATTGGAAGAAATCCTTCAGGTTGGACAAAATGTGGGAAACAAGTCTGGACTAGGATTTGTGGAAGCAAAGAAATCTGGTGCAGACAAGAAGATCAGGCCTGTTAAGCAAATGTCAAAGCAGATGTCTCAACACAACTCTCAACATCAGTAACAGAGACATATGAAGAAAAGGTACCAAAGATGGAGATGTCATCATTGTGGGAGGTATGGCCACATAAAGCCTTTCTGCTTCAGATTGCATGGATACCCTAATCAGAACTCAGGAGTCAAACCTAAGTCTAAAAAGGTACCACATACTCCTAAATGGAAGAAAAAGGCTACTGCCCTGATAGCCCACACTTCCCTGAGGGTCTCTGCAAAGGAAGACTGGTACTTTGACAGTGGGTGTTCTAGGCACATGACTGGAATCAAGAACCTCCTCAATAATGTTAAACCTCACACCACTAGTTTTGTGACCTTTGGAGATGGTGCTAAAGGTGAAATCAAAGGAGTTGGTAATTTGGACTGCCCTGGAGTTCCAAACCTGAATGAAGTACTACTAGTAAAAGGCCTGACTGCTAATCTCATTAGTATCAGTCAATTGTGTGATCTAGGATTCAAGGTCAATTTCTCAAAATCTGAATGTCTTGTAATTAATGAAAAACACGAAGTTGTAATGAAAGGAGTCAGATCTAAAGACAACTGTTACTTGTGGGAGCCTGAGAACACTAATTTCTCCACTGTGTGTTCCATTGCCAAAGAAGAAAAAGAGGTGAAACTGTGGCACCAGAAACTTGGCCATCTTCATCTAAGAGGAATGAAAAGGATTATCTCCATGGAGGCAGTCAGAGGGATTCCAAGACTGCAAATTGATGAAGGGAGAGTTTGTGGTGAATGTCAGGTTGGTAAGCAGACTAGGATGTCACATCCAAAGTCAAGACATCTGACCACCTCTAAGGTTCTAGAACTTCTTCATATGGATCTGATGGGACCAATGCAGGTGGAGAGTCTTGGTGGAAAAAGATATGCCTATGTTGTTGTGGATGATTTTTCCAGATTCACCTGGATTAACTTCATTAGGGAAAAATCTGATGTATTTGAAGTTTTTAAATAATTGTGCAAAAGAATTCAAAGAGAAAAAGAAGGGTGTATTGTCAGAATCAGAAGTGATCATGGCAAGGAATTTGAAAACAGCAAGTTTGATGAATTCTGTTCCTCAGAAGGAATTAGTCATGAATTTTCTTCTCCTATAACTCCTCAGCAAAATGGAGTTGTGGAAAGGAAAAACAGGACCATACAGGAATCTGCCAGAGCAATGATACATGCCAAAAGACTTCCTATGTATTTTTGGGCTGAAGCTATGAATACAACATGCTATGTCCATAACAGGGTCACCTTGAGAAAGGGAACCTCATCCACCATATATGAACTCTGGAAAGGAAGAAAACCAACTGTGAAGTACTTCCATGTGTTTGGTAGCAAATGCTATATTCTGGCAGATCGTGAACAAAGAAGAAAACTGGACCCTAAAAGTGATGAAGGCATATTTCTAGGATACTCCTCAAACAGCAGAGCTTATAGGGTATTCAATTCCAGGACCAAAGCCATGATGGAATCAATAAATGTCATAATTGATGATTATCATGAGGAAACAGATGTCCCTTGTAATGTTGAGACATTCTTTGAGACTTCAACTCAACAGAATGATCTACCCAACACCACCACAGCAGAATCTGAATCAAAGGAAGCTAGCAAGATCCCTTCCATCAGAATTCAGAAGGATCATCCAAAAGAGCTCATCATAGGAGATCCCAATAGTGGAGTCATTACAAGATCTAGAGAAATCATCTCAAACTCTTGTTTTGTGTCTAAAATTGAACCAAGAAATGTGAAGGAAGCTTTAACTGATGAATACTGGATTGGAGCAATGCAAGATGAATTGAACCAATTCAAGCAACATGAAGTTTGGGAACTAGTTCCTAGACCTGAAGGAACTAACATCATTGGCACAAAATGGATTTTCAAGAACAAATCAGATGCTGAAGGAGTTGTCACCAGGAATAAGGCAAGACTTGTTGCTCAAGGATACACTCAGTTTGAAAGGGGTTGATTTTGATGAAACCTTTGCACCTGTAGCCAGGCTGGAATCAATCAGACTCCTATTGTCAATTGCTTGTCTTTTGAAGTTCAAGTTATTTCAGATGGATGTGAAAAGTGCCTTTCTAAATGGGTACTTGAATGAGGAAGCTTATGTGGAACAGCCTAAAGGCTTTGTGGATCCAAACCACCCTGATCATGTCTACAAATTGAGAAAAGCTCTATATGGCCTGAAACAAGCTCCTAGAGCATGGTATGACAGGTTAACAAAATTTCTCTCAGACAAAGGATACAGAAAAGGAGGCTTGGACAAAACCCTCTTTGTCAAAACTGAAGGAGGGAAGTTGATGGTAGCCCAAATATATTTTGATGACATAGTGTTTGGAGGAATGTCAGAACCTATGGTTAAACATTTTGCTGACCAGATGCAGGCTGAATTCGAAATGAGTCTCATGGGAGAACTGACTTATTTTCTTGGACTGCAAGTCTCACAGATGGAGGACTCAATCTTTTTATCTCAAAGCAAGTATGCAAAGAACATTGTAAAGAAGTTTGGTATGGAGAATTCCAGTCACAAAAGGACTCCTGCTCCTACTCATTTAAAGCTTTCCAAAGATTCAAGTGGGGTTAAGGTGGATCAAAGTCTGTACAGAAGCATGATAGGAAGCTTGTTGTACTTAACAGCCAGTAGACCTGACATTGCTTTTGCAGTTGGAGTTTGTGCAAGATACCAAGCTGATCCTAAAGTCAGTCATATCAACCAAGTGAAGAGAATTTTGAAGTATGTGAGTGGAACTTACAACTATGGTTTGCTATATTCTCATGGCTGTGAACCAACTCTGACTGGTTATTGTGATGCTGATTGGGCTGGTAGTGCTGATGATAAAAAAAAGCACCTCTGGAGGATGTTTCTTCTTGGGAAATAATATGGTTTCCTGGTTCAGCAAGAAACAGAATTGTGTGTCTCTCTCTACTGCTGAAGCTGAATACATTGCAGCTGGTAGTAGCTGTTCTCAAATGATCTGGATGAAATAGATGCTTACTAAGTATAATGTCACACAAGATGTTATGACATTATACTGTGACAATATAAGTACAATCAACATTTCCAAGAATCCCATTCAGCATAGTAGGACCAAACATATTGACATAAGACATCACTTTATCAGAGACCTTGTAGAAGAGAAGACAATTAAACTGGAACATGTTGCCACTGAGCTACAGCTGGCTGACATTTTTACCAAGGCACTTGATGCAAATCAATTTGAAAACTTGAGGGGTAAGTTGGGTATTTGCCAACATGAGGAATTGTAGCAATTAATTTTGCTTAAAACAAGGGTTGGAGGAGTTATGCTTGTTAAGTCTGTTTGGATTGGGTTAAACTTATATTTTCCCATTTCCTTCAAAAATTTTAAGAAGTTGAATAGACACTCTTTTTCCTCCTTCCCCTCTCGTCTCCGCATCAAAACCCAGTCTCTCAATCAGAATTTTCTCTCCAGTTGCTATTGGTCTTCTAAGACTATCAAAATGTCTCAAACACCATCATCATCCAATACGACTATTTCATCCTCTTCCTCTGATCAAGATTCTAGGGCAATCTCTTCTTGCCTGGATTCTTAAGTCCTGGAGATTGCTCCTCTTAGAGAAGTGGAAACTAACCCCACCAAGGTCAAAGAGCTGAGAACAAGGCATGCAGGAAGGTCCCAAGCTACTGCCTCTGGTAATCCCTCTCATCCTTCTTCTTCTGTTCCCTCTGAAATTGCAAATAGGGAAGGGTCAGCCTATGTACGTCAAGCAATAGCTAAAATTGTTACAAGAATTCTGAATGAGAACCACTTAGTTCCTGGCATTTCTGTTCCTTTAAATCAAGAAAGTTCAAATGCTGAAACAAATCCAGATGTTTCTAAGGATGTTGAGACATCATACAAAGAGAAGAATGCTGATATTGCTCACAAGAAAAGGAAGAAGCCCGAACCTTCTGAGTCTGATGACAGTGCTTAAAGGTTGGTGGAGTTGATGCTGGTTCCTGGTGGAGTTTGCAAGTGTGTTCAGATTTTAGTTGTTGTTTTTACTACTTTGTTTGGGAAGACTGTATAACTTTTAAGAACATGTATCTTTGGCCCATTTGTGGCTAAAGAGGGGGAGACTTTCTGTGGTTATTTACTTGATAGACATTCTATTTTTCTGCAGTCATATTTATTCTGCTGCTATCTATCCTCTGATTGCTTAGGGGCTTTAGCCAAAAATCTGCCAAAGGGGGAGTTTGTAGGTGTTTAGTTATTGGCATGCATTTTTGGTAAAACCAGGTGTGTGAATGTCATGAATGATGTCATAACATTCTAGTTTATTAGGTACCTTTGCAGAAAAATAATGGCATACAGGTGCTGCTGTTTATGAGTGTGTATCTGAGCATTTTGCAAAATGATCACATTTACCAAAATCAGTAAACAGGAATTCTGATGTCATAACAAATGTTAAGACATCCTGTTCTGATTTAGCAGTTATGCAGTTTGGTTAATTCTGAGATTTTTCAGGAAGATGACTCATTCTTTCCAGAACAGAATCTCTCGTGGACTTTGGGTTAACCTAGATCAACCCTAACCTGGTTGATAAAGTCTTGTGACCAAGTCTTAAGGTCAAACGGAATTAACCCTAGATTTTTGTGGAAACCCTAACTGAAGCAACAGTTGCTATATATTCAACAGGGCTGCTGTTTGGAATTCATCCTTTTTGAAAGAAGATCATTTAGGAGCTGTATAGTTTTAACTATTGTAATCCAAGCAAGTATCATTATGATAAGTGACTTGGAATAGGTTTTAATTGTAAGGGTTTTGTATCACTCAAAGCTTTGAAGCAAGAGTGTTTTGTGTCTCTTGACTAAAGCTTTGAAGCAAAGTCAAGTTAGGTTTATGTATCACTCAAAGCTGTGAAGCAAGAGTGTTTGTGTTGCTTGATTAAAAAGCTATGAAGCATAATCAAGTGTATATTTTGAAGAGTGTCTTCATTAATTCATTAGTCAATTGTTTTAAGTATCACTGCTGTGATTGAGGGGGAGTGAGTAGGAACTCAGGTTTAAGTTGTACTTAGATTGAAGTTGCATTGGGTAGGTCTTAAGTGAAGGAGATAAACTGGTTGGTTTATTCCTGAATTAATATCTCTTATAGTGGATTTCCTCCCTGGCTTGGTAGCCCCCAGAGTAGGTGTTGTTGCACACTGAACTGGGTAAACAATTGACTGTGTTCTTTACTGTTTTTGTATTTACTGACTTATAGAAAGTCAGATACGGTGTCATAACATTGAACGTGACATTGAGTATCTGCAGCCAGAATTTCAGCTTAGACTTTAAATTCCCGCAATTTATCGCTTTCTATATACTGTATAGTAATTAGGGTTTGTATGTAAAGATTTAAAATCAACCGCTAGATAACCTAATACAAGACAAATGCATGACAATCAATACACAATTCACACTTGCACCCCTAGGGTAATCCCGCTAGTTGCCTTCCAAAATGGGCCATGCTTGCATGTTGAGTTTCTTTGGCAAAACAATTCAAATGATCATAGTCCCTCGATGACGCTTTCGAAGTTGCCTAAATAAAATGATCATAGTCCCTTCAAGCAAATTGCCAAAGACACTTGGCACCATTGCATTCATGGTCTATACGATGACCCGCGCCCGTCCCGTCAACATCCTAACACAAGATTGTCCACCAAATACAATGGTGGAACAATACTGTTAAAAGGGTTAAAACATGAGAAAGAATCTTTGAGTAAATTTAGGGGTAGACAACTCTTAGTTACTTGATCAAACTTGCAAAATAAAACCTTGCCTACTTTCAAAATACACTTCACAACACAATTTCAAAACAAACTTTCAAAACATTGAAAACTTTTCAAAAGACAAATACACCTTTGTATACATTCAAACATGGATCATTACAAAGGTTGCCACAACAAATGGCCTCTTTTCAAAACATCTTTCAAAATCACACACAAAGCACCATTTCAAACAATTGAAAATGCAAGGCAAGTGATCTAAGCAAGTAACTAAGAGCCCATGGATAACCATGGATAGAAAGGGTGCTAATACCTTCCCTTTCTATAATCTACTCCCCGAACCCAAGAAAACATCTCAAAGGTTTTTGCTGTGCTTTTTAACCTTTCCTTAGGATAAAATAAAAAGTCGGTGGCGACTCTTGCTAAACCGAAACATTTGCGAATACAAACGCAAAACCTCAAGTCAGTTCTCCCACCGTATCACATTAACCTATCGCTTGTTCAGATTCAAGACCTCTGAAAACAGTTTATGGGTTCTCCAGACACGGATGTTAACCTATCGCTTGTTCAGATTCAAGACCTCTAAAAACAGTTTACGGGTTCTCCAGACACAGATGTTAACCTATCGCTTGTTCAGATTCAAGACCTCTGAAAACAGTTTACGGGTTCTCCAGACACGGATGTTAACCTATTGCTTGTTCAGATTCAAGACTTCTGAAAACAGTTTACGGATTCTCCAAACACGGATGTTAATCTATCGCTTGTTCAGAATCAACTTTTGAAAACAGTTTACGGACGCTTCCCAACATGGATGCTGATCTATTGCTTATTCAACTCCAAGATTTCTGAAAACAGTTTACGGGTTCTCCAGACACGGATGTTAACCTATCGCTTGTTCAGATTCAAGACCTCTGAAAACAGTTTACGGGTTCTCCAGACACGGATGTTAACCTATCGCTTGTTCAGATTCAAGACTTCTGAAAACAGTTTACGGATTCTCCAAACACGGATGTTAATCTATCGCTTGTTCAGACTCAACTTTTGAAAACAGTTTACGGACGCTTCCCAACATGGATGTTGATCTATTGCTTATTCAACTTCAAGACCTCTGAAAACAGTTTATGGATTCTCCAAACACGGATGTTAATCTATGGCTTGTTCAGATCCAAGACTTCTGAAAACAGTTCACGGATTCTCCAGATACGGATGTTAATCTATCACTTGTTCGGATTCAACTTTTAAAAACAGTTTACGAATTCTCGAAACACGGATGTCAATCCATTGCTTATTCAAGATCCCCAGTTCAGAGATATTCCAAACATGGATACCTTTCTGATACTCACTCACTCATCAACGACACACAATTCAACAGGCATTCCAGATGGCATCTTTAAGCCCATTCCCCGACAAGATTCTGTCACACCTCCAGATGGCATCTCTAAGCCCATCTCCAAATGGAATCTTTAAGCCCATTCTCGCATCCATGTCTTGACGAGTGCAAATTTACGGGCACTCTAGTGTCCAATCTCCTTTTACCTTCGAGACGCGAAAGGAAAACTTGCCAATCTAACTCTTCAGGTTCAAGAAGATTGAACAGGGGCAACTGTTGTACCCCAAAATTTTCCCTCTCATTTCATCAACATTTTCTCACCACAAGACTCTTGGAGCTCAAGATCAAGTTAGGGTTTGCTCTACTCAAGACTCCTCCTTGCACTGTTGACCCAAATTAGGGTTTGAGTTTGCACAAGGATATTTTGACCTAAAATGCCCAAGGTGACTTTCATGCTTCATGTTGAACTTACAAGTTTATCCATACCAAGTTTCAAGCCTTGATTCCAATTTTTGCCCAGTCAATTGGACAGTTGACCTAGAAATCAGTTGTATTGGGGAAAAAGTCAACTATGGGCAATTGACAGTCAAACCTCATGATTTTCGACCCACATCAACATCATAAACTCATATGAACCATTTGGTCAAGTTTGGATCACAATTCCACAAGAAATTTGATCAGATCACCAAAAGGGCAAATGGTCATTTTTAGGGTTTTGACTGCACAAAGGCAATTTTTGACTGTTTGACCTAACCAATGGCAAACCAAGCTCACATATGGACTCAAGGACTCAATGACATTGTCTTTACCCATTCAACAAGTTCAAAAGATCCCAAATGCATAGGATTGACAGATGAATTTTTCAGTCAATTGATCAAAATTTGACTGTATACTGAAAAGTCAAACTTTGACTCTTTGGTCAAAATCAAGTGCCAAGATTCATTTTTCATCAAGACATGTCAAATTATGAAACTTGTTCATCAAGAAATCCAAAATTGCAAATTAGGGTTTAAAATGAAGAAATTTCATAACTTAGAAATTTTCTAAGTTATGAAATTTCCTTATTTTTTCCTAACTTTGTCCCAATTTTTCATCAAGATGCAAATAGATTCAAACAAAACTTGAAACATGAAAGTTGTAGTACATTGCAAAATCTACAACTTTGATTCACAAAGTTTTCTAAAAGGAAGCTTGTATCTCAAGTTATGATTTTTGGAACAAGGGTGCAAAACATTTTTAACTTAGAGAAATTTTGACCTATTCTAGGCAGGATTTTTGTCCAACTTCTTGGCCATTTTTCACATGGTTCCACTTGGAGTTTCAATTTGAATTACAAAGATGGATTGTAGCACACATTCCAAGCTTTCCAAATTGTCCAAGAACTTCTCAAACACCCTTGTGGTTAGAGAGAATCGAATTTGCAAAGTTGGGCAAAATTCACTTTTGTTCATAACCAAATACACGTTCATACAAGTTTCATTTTCAAATCAGCATGCTTGGTACTTGCTTGCAGGCCTCTAAACCAAGTTTACACTCCATAATTAAATGCCTAACCATTGTGTTCAAGCATTGTTTTGTGCATTTGGTCATTACACATAGAATTATCCCTTAAGTAGAAAAAGCAAACTTGCCATTTTTGAAAAGTAGTGCTTTATTTTAAATACCAAATCCAAGAGGCATGGGCCAGATCTTTGAGGAAAGAGTTTGTACACAAATCCCACTGATCAAGAGCAAAGTGTGCAGCATGGTTGAGAGCTTGGTACATGCATATATCACAACTTGACATTTCTTTGCTTACATAAAAAAGAAAGCTTGCAAACTGAAGCCACTCTCTCATTCCTGTCAACACAGAAAAACACAAACTTTGCAAACATCTTTCATACATCTAAGCAAGCCTAATACACGATTCCTTCATCCTCAATACCTCCTCATTCACCAAATCATAGTTTTGCTGCAAAACAGAGTACCTGCTGCAGATTGAGTTCCATAACTCAATCCACTCGTGCGTTTTGGCCAAAGCTTGTTCAAACACATTCCCTACCATCCATTGAAACTATCCCAAGCCCTAAATACAAACTGTAACATCCCTAACCTCTGTTGCCATTTTCACTTTTCAGTTTTGCAGGTGAACTTCCATAGCACGATTCAGAGAGTTTCAAAGCAAGCTAGGTACTTGGGAAGCATCCTTGGACTTCAGGCAAGCTGTACAAAAGCTCAAACTCCATTGAAGTTGGCCACATTGATGTACACGACTCAATTTGAAATAGGTAAAACCATGGACTTATATCTCTTAATCTAGGAAGAGTTAGGCTTAGGTTTGTGAATGAAACATGCTCTATTCATAGCCCTGAAGCCATACATATGATTACTCTTCATTTATGTTAAGCATGCTGTGAGAATTTTGGCCATGAACATTGAAGAAAAATTAGGTCAGAAATTGGGGGTGAAGAAATTCTCCCTGGTTTCTTAGAGATAGGTTAAGTTTCTTACATATTTAGAATCGTAACTTGATGCTCTACATTATTTGTGTTATGAGTTTTTGCTAAAAGTCAAGGAATCAGGATTTGTGTTGGACAAGAAGAAGCGCGCGTTTTTGTTTCAAACAGGTTGCTGGAGGTTGAAGACAAAGTTGACTTGGGCTGGGCCTGAGTCAACTTGTTGTTCACGCCCCTTTTTTCCATTTGCACCCCCCTGGCCCATTGTGTGAAATATATATCATTTTTGACTTTTTATTTTTTATTCTGATTTAATATTTTTTGCTCAAATATAAAAAATATCAAAAATATTTTTCCATACATTTTTGCATTTATTTGGCATTTATTTTTTTCATTTAGCATATACATATAAACAAATATATTTCCTTTTTATTTAAAACACTAAAAAATAATACAAAAATATATTTATTTTCAGTTATTATTTTTCATTTACATTTTGAAAACATTTTCTAAAAATACACATTTTTGTAAATAATTAATATTTTATTTTTGTACATATTTAGCATTATTAAATATATATAATATATAAATATTTGTATATTTTATTAGATATTTAGGATAAAAATATGAAAATAATACATTTTTTTATTATTAATATATGACATCAAAAATACCCTTTTAACCATATACTTTTTATTTTGTGCATAAATTAATTTATTTTGTATATAATCAATAAATAATAATGTTTATTCAAAAATTAGGGTTTAACCCTAAAACAATAAAAATAACCAAAAATTGACTTTTTTTATCTTGTTTATATTTCACATTAAAAGATACTTTTATATACATAAAAATCCCATTTTTAGCATAATGCATTTTTATTTGATATTAGTTTGTTTATATTTATTTAAATATTAGATATTTGTCTTGTATATTCAATATGGATGTAATAGCTTAGAATTTAATTCCTTGTCAAATATCCCCAAATTCAAACTTGTACCCCCATCCCCATAATCATTGTTGTAATAGCTTAGCATTTAAATTTCCGCATTTAAAAGCTTTCAATTATGCCATGATAGACCTAGGGTTTGTATGCAAATAAAATCAATAAATATCTTGACCTAATTCAAAGATAAACATGCATGAAAATCAAAACACAATACACACTTGCACCCTTAGGGTTACTCCACTTGTTCCCTTCAAAAATGGGCCATGTTGCATGTTGAGTGTCTTTGGCAAAACAAAAACAAATCAAATGATCATAGTCCCTCGATGACGCTATCTTGTTGCCTAAGCAAAATGATCATAGTCCCTCAAGAAAATTGCCAGAATACTTGACACTATTGCATTCATGGTCTAAACGATGACCCGCGCCCGTCCCGTTAACATCCTAACACAAGGTTGTTCACCAAATACAATGGTGAAACAACACTGTTAAAAGGTTTAAAACACAAGAAAGACCTTTGAGTAAAATAGGGTAGATAACTCTTAGTTACTTGATAAAACTTGCAAAACACACTTGCCTACTTTCAAAACACACTTCACAAACACAACTTCCAAAACAACTTTCAAAAACATTGAAACATCTTTTCAAAAAGACAAACACCTTCGTAAAACATTCGAGTAAAGAATTGTTACAACGGTTGCCTAGACAAGGCATCTTTTTCAAAACATTTTCAAAAACACACACACAAAGCACCATTTCAAACAATTGAAAAGCAAAGGCAAGTGATCTAAGCAAGTAACTAAGAGCCCATGGATAACCATGGATAGAAAGGGTGCTAATACCTTCCATTTCTATAATCTACTCCCCGAACCCACGAAAACATCTCGAAGGTTTTTCCTGTGCTTTTTAACCTTTCCTTAGGATAAAATAAAAGTCGGTGGCGAAACATTGCTAAACCGAAACATTTGAGAAACAAACGTAAACCTCAAGTCAGTTCTCCCACCATATCACACTGTCGTATTTAGCAAAGGCTGGTGCCTTAAAATTGTGGGGAATCACCACCCTAGATGACAAACCCAAATCACCAAAGTCTAATCCCGGTACCTTTTGGATCTCCATCGCGCTCAACCGGTCTTCGAGTTGTTTATATCTATCCTCAGCCAGAGGATACTAGTATTCGTCAAAGTCAGTCTCGTTGTCAGAAACCACAGGGCTAGGAGCCCTCCTTTCTTCCTGATTCTCTCCCCCTCCAGATGAGTGAGTCAAATCAACCTCTTCTCGCAAATTGTTTCCAAATCTGCGACCCATGTTCAGTAGGACCGTCTTCTTCTTCTTTTTCTTCTTCTTCTCTTTCAAGATAGGGTCTTCAGATCTTGCTGACCCTTAGCTAAGTTCATAAACATTTCCTGAAACTGGGCGTTCTGAGCTTGCAGAGCCTTGATAGCTTGATCAGTTGATGTTTCAGAAGACATGATGCTGAAATAAACAACGAAGAAGGTAAGAGGCCTGTAATGGGTACCTGTGATGAGGTGCATGGAATGAAATGCGTATGATATGATTTCAAAGACGTCGAGATATTCAAATTCGTAAACCAAAATGAAACACACTTTTATTAGATAAACTTGAAACAATGTTTGGTAAATGCCCTTAAGGAGTTACAAGAAAGAAAAACTAAAAAGTAAATCAAAACTAGAAATAATAAAAGACATCAGCGCTCCCATGGTCGTTTGCCTTTGGTGCTGACATAGTCATTAAGGATCTACTCATTCTCCAATTTCCTTGTCAACTTCAGGATCTTCCGCTCTTGTTCGTGATACTTTTCTCTGTAAGTATCCCGTTCCTCTCTTAGCTGCATCCAAGACCTCTTTAATGCCCCAATGTCAGTAGGCATGTATGGGTGGAGGATAGTAGGTGGAACCCCTTCTTCATCAGCAACCTCAACAATCACAGGTAAGACAGCTTTGTACGGCATTCCCAGCTTTTGGGCACGGATTCGAACCCATCGGAGATATAGCTCCATCGGAAGAGAGGTCTTCATCCCTAACTCATGTGGATCAGATTGGTGTACCCTTCCCCAAGCTCGTATGAACCTGCGGCGATGTTCGTCACTATCCCCTTGGAAGTAAAAAACAATGCTCGACATTAGCAAATCATGAGGTCCGTCCCTCCTAGCTCGCCCAAACTGACGTAAGGCCAGACAAGGATTATAGGTGATCCCTCCTCGAAATCCAATTAGTGGAACATTGGGGTATTCCCCATAACGATCAATAATAGCCACTTCTTCCATGTCCTTAGTACTCCAATTGATGTCATTATGAGAGAGAGACATAATCCTGTAGGCCCAACCCATGCCTTCCTTGTTCTTCAAAACTGATTTAGGGAGGTGAGAAATAAACCACCTCTCCAGCAATGGTGCACAACACATAAGGGTTCCCCGTTTCCGAGCAGTACGGGCATAAAGAGAGTGCAGGATGTCACCCAAGAGAGTGGGCACGGGATTACCGGATATGAAAATCTTTACTGCATTCACGTCGACGAAAGAATCTGAGTTAGGAAACAACACCAAACCATATATGAGAAGAGCCAGAATGTCTTCAAATGCCTGAAAGTCTAGACTGTCCCAGAACTGATTAGCCCAATCAACCAAGAATTTAGCCAAGAAACCTTTTTTCTCCACTTCGAGTCTCCCAATTAGACATTACCTCAGCCTTTGTCAGATGGAGGGCTGAAGAAATCTCTTCCGGCCTAAGGACTTTTTCCCAACCTGTGAACAGGGTCTGCTCCAGAATAGAGATACCAAGTAGATCAGAGAACTCTTCTAAGGTAGGGACCAACTGGTAGTCCGGAAAAGTAAAGCAGTGGTACAGTGGATCAAAGAACTGGCACAAAACACTCATCATCTGTTCATCTAATCTGGAAGTGACCATGTCTTCTGATAAAGGAGGAAGTATCCGGAACCTTTACAACCAATTCCTTAAGCTGAGTGGGAATCTGGACAAAGTTGATCCGAATAGTGTTTCTACACATGGGTGCCATGACCTACAAAACAGAACAAAGATGAATCCCCTCTATATTTGAAATAGGTTAGTCCAATGCAATATGCATGCAGTGTCATGATGTCATGATAGAAACATATCACAGGTATTCACAAATAGCAAACATGGTAAGGGCACACAAGTTACACAGATAGCCCTTAGATTTCAGGCTGGCAAGGAGTTTAGGTATTACCCTCTTTCAGTTTAGTTGGTTCAAACATGTCCTAAAAATAGTAACCGGGTTCTAGAGGGTCTCAATATCACTGACCACCCTCGATCGGTCATAATTCCAGTTTGGTAACCTTTTCTTGCAGCCGGAATCATCACGAGAGTTTGGTCTCAATGAGTGTAGCATACTGCTACTGTTATATGGCCAAGTTGGTCAATTATAGGTGCTAAGGTAAGTTGATGCTTAATGACCCCTTAGAAGACCCATATTCGCCTCGTTGCGCCACAAGGGATATCGGTACAAACTAAAGTGCCACACCAACGTATTTACTGCTTCAACTGTATCGGTCTACGTTGTACAGTTCCCTCACAGTTTATTGCTACTTACCTAAAGGGTATCCCCCGGATCCGGGTTAGGATCTATGGTAACTTCAATTCAACCCACAAAGATAAAGCACACAATTCAAGCAACTGAAAACATTATGAACTATTCCTAAGGTACACCCCACTTATAAATATCCCCAGCAGAGTCGCCAGTTCTGTGATACGGTGGGAAGAACTGACTGTTTTTTGGAATGCTAGTTTGTGTTTTGCGTTTGTTTTCACAAAATGTCGCGGTAAGCAAGAGACGCCACCGACTTTTATTTTATCCAACAAGGAAAGGAAAATAGCACAGAAAAATTCCTTTTTCGAGATTATCTCTGAGTACAGGGGGTAGATTATAGAAAGGGAAGGTATTAGCACCCTTTCTATCCGTAGTTATCTACAGGCTCTTAGGTACTTGCTCATCATTTTCAAAATGTTTTCTTTGTGTTTGTGGGTTTTGAAAAGTTTGTTTTAACTTCGATTTAACTCTTGCTTCTGTCCTCAAGAGTGTAATGAAGTGTTTTTGAAAACTTTGTTTGAAAAGGAGTGTAAGTGTGAAAAAAGTTTGTTTTGGATGAGCAAGTATCTAAGAACTATCTACCTAATGTCTTAGATCATTTTTTTGAGGCAACAATATCTGAGGCAACCGTTTCGAGGCAACTATGATCTTTTAGACAAGAGGATGACCTCTAAAACGACCTATACTCAATGACCGTGTACGAAGGCAACCAAGTGAGATGTACCCTAAGAGTGCGCATGTGCGAGTGTGTCGTTTTCAGTTATTTTTATCTTTGTATATGTTAAGGGTGATCTAATTTGATTTTAAGATTTAAACATTCAGTCTTGTCATGCAAACCCTATTATCAAACATCTAGCTGTTATAATTTGCGGAATGAAAATGCGGAAATTAAATTACAAGGCGTCGGGTATTTACATCGCCAAAAGTAATCCTTGAAAAATAAAATAAAGCGGTAAAAATAATTAAATGTCCTATTTAACTATTACAATCCGTAAGCAGATACATAATTGGATAAAGAAAATAAAGCGCGACGCGAAATTAAATCGGATCTAAGATTAGGGTTTTGACCCTTTTTAAAGAAAGTGCTTTTTTGTTGTTTTGTTTATTTTAATTTTAAGAAAAGAAATTAATTCCTAAACTAAATAACTAAATTAAATTAATTAAATTAATTAAATTAATTAATGAAAAATAATTTATGACATATTTTGGTTTTTTATTATTTTAAGAAAGAAAATAAAATTAATTAAATTAGTAGTTAAAACCTAATTAAATCTAATTAATTTTAATTATTTACAAAATAGGTTAAAGTTATTCTAGAATTTAAAAAAAACTAAATTAATTAATTAGTATTTATTAAAAAAAAAGAATTCTTAAATTTTATTGGATAAAAAAATATTTTTGATGAATTTTAATAAAAAGGAAAAATTATGATTGGTTAGTAATTAATTGAAATTAAATAAAATAACTAAATAAAAAAAGAAAATATAAAGACAAAGATAGAATTGGGCCTGATTTTGAAGGGTGTGGAAAGCAATTCCTTGGCCCATTAGCAGCTGGCTCGTTTGACCCTTTGGGATCCAGTGTGGGTGCATTGACTTGCTCTTTGGTGGACCTCCAATCACTGGCCATCAGATCTGGCCATTGGCCATCTGGAACTTGGATTGATGAGGGAGCATGGTGATCCCTTGGCTTGAACATGCATTAGATCTCCTGAAAATAATTGAGAAAAGGTAAATTGCTGGAGGCAGGGATCGAACCCCTGACCTCCAGCCTGGGAATGCTTTAAGACTTGAGTGGCTACCACTGCATCACGTTGCTTTTCTTGTCAATATAACATGTATTAATAATAATATAACAAAACAAAATCAATTGGTCAGAAAAAATAAAAAGGCGCGCAACATTTGAATAGCCCAATGGACGGAGGACACCTCATCGTCCCTGTCCTCTTAAACACTGTAAATTCACCTGCGGATTTGTATCCGCAGCTAAAAGCGCAACCTTGTTCTAAAATCTCCTCCAGGCCATGAAAACTATTTCTAAGGACATGGTCGTGTTTGTCTCATCCTCCTGGATACAACCATGTCCATCATGTGTCTCAATTTTAACTGAAACAAAAACTTCCAAAAATTCCAAGCAAACCCTAACTATGGTGGATTGCAATACAAATCAGATAAATGAAATTAAATGATGCCAAAAGCCTGCAAATGTTCTTGTGATCACAAATATACAATTATTTCACTCAATGGATGCCAGAATCATGCGAATCGAAAAGAAGAACATGGCGGTTTTATGAAGGACTTACAATGCGTATAAGGGCCTGAGAATGCCTGGTTTTGATTGGGATAGCTTGTGTGTGTTTCCAGGAATCGATTGGGACCAATATCAAGCTCTGAAAATGCCTCTAGGGTTGATTTTGATCTCCCACTTTTTTGTGATTTTTGCAAAGTTGTTCTGCCTCTACAAGTGATTGTCAACCCCTATTTTCGTGTCCTTGGCTTGCTTATGTATTTTTCATTGCATTAGGTTAAAAAATTGGTCCAAATCTCTCTACATTGATGATTACATATTTGATTTGATCCTCCATGAAAATATTTCTAAACATGGCCTAAATCACATCTTTTTGTAACACATGATGTCCTATAATGCATTGTTATGTGGCCTAAATCTTAACACATCTTTTTGTAAGAAGTTATGTGTCCAACTTCATAGTAAAAATAAAACATGGACACATGGATGAAGCTAGGGCACGTGGGAAATAATGCAAACTCAAATCAAGTGAAAAAGAATGGACCCATTTGGCAAAATTTGAAGTTTTGGGGATAGTTGACTTTTGGCAATTTTGCAAAAAGGTCCAACTTCAACAATGCATAACTTCTTCAATTTTGGACTTTTGGAAGTGTTCTTGGTCTTTTTAGAAATCTTGAGATGTCCTATAACCAAACCATTTGGTCTCATCTCATTTTGATATTCCATGCTCAAGTTATAAGTTTTGACAAGAAAGGTGTTTTTGTTGACTTTCAAAAATGACCTATAATGTCCAAATTCATAACTTCTTGTGAGTGCATTTTTTGAACTTGGGGTATGAAGATGTATTGTATGGAATTGTATCTTCTTCAAAATGAGCTTTGGATGGGTCATTTCTCATAAAGTATGAGAAAGTTATGCTTGGTCAAAGTTGGGTTGACTTTTCCTATAAAACCCAAATTTAGCAACTTTTGAATCTTGATGAATTTTGAGCAATCCTTGATGAATCATAATCAACCCTTGATTAAATGATTAAATATACTTAAAAATGAGAATGTTGACAAAAAATATTGAAGTTTGACTGTTTGTAGGTCACTGTTGACTTTTGCCCTAGCACAATCGATTTTTGGACCTTTGAGCAATTGACTGAGCAAACTTCATCTGCAAGGCTTGAAATTTGACATGGATGATCTTGACAACATATTAGGACATTTGTTAGGACTTGGGGTCATTTGGACTCAAAGATCTTGATGCAACCCAAAACCCTAATTTGGGGTAGACTGACTTAGGAGATAGCTTGTCTGACCAACTCTTGAGCTATCTTAAGCCACTTGGAGATTTTTCTTGCAGTGTCTTGAGAAATATGGGAGGGAAAATTTTGAGCTACAAAAATCGCTTTTATATAACATTCTAGTAATTAGGGTTTGTATGGAAAGACTTAAAACCAATAAATAGCAAACCCTAATTCAAGACTAAATCAAGCATGAAAACAATACATTTGCACACAAACACCCCTAGGGTTATTCCACTTGGTTTCCTTATACAAAGTTGCCATATTACGCATGTAAGGTATCTTAGCCAAAACAAGCAAATACAAGATCATAGTCCCTCGATGACGCTATCTAAGTTGCCTTACAAATGATCTTAGTCCCTCTAAAAGAATGCTAAGATACCTTGCAACATTGCTAATCATGGTTATACAATGACCCACGCCCGTCCCGTTCACATCCAAAGATAGGGTTGCTTACCAAATCAATGGTACGACAACAATGTCAAAGGAAAAGAAAATAAACAAGAAAGATATTTGAATAGGTAGATTGCTCCTAATTACTTGCTCTATTTCAAAACAAACATCCTTGCTATTTTCAAAACAAACACATAAACTTTCAAACATCTTACAAAATTGAAAACATTTTCAAAAGATTGACATCTTTGTATACATTCTTACAAACAAGAATCATTACAAAGATTGCCTAAACAATAGCCTATTTACAAAATACTTTCAAAAAAAAACCTTAAGCACAATCTCAAACAAAAAAGCAAGTGATGTAGTAAGTAACTAAGAGCCCATGGAAAACCATGGATGAAAAAGTTCTAATACCTTCCCTTTTCATAATCTACCCCCCGAATTCAAGAAACAATCTCAAAGGTCTTTCCTATGCTTTTTCACCTTTCCTTTTGGATAAAAGAAAATCCGGTGGCGACTCTTGCTAACCGCAACATTTGCGATCAAACGCAAAATACCCAAGTCAGTTCTCCCACCGTATCACAGAACTGGCGACTCTGTTGGGGAGAATTCTAAAAGTGGAGTTACCTTAGGGCTAGATCATATTTATTTGCTTTCTTTGTTTGACTTGTATGCTTTACATTATGGTTCTTTGTTTGGGTTTGAATCCTCTACCCAGATTTGTGTTACCTTATAGGTAAGTAGCAATACGTTGTGGAAACTGTACGGGGTATACTGACATGGTCTAAGCAATAGCTACGTTAGTGCGACATATTTGTGGGTACCGATAGCATTTGAGTTAATCAAAGATAATATGGGGCCGCTGAGTGATGTCATGAAGCACTAATGAACTTTTAGAACCTCTACTTGACCAACTTGGCCTTTAGGATGTAGTGAGATGACCGGCTTTGGTGCAGTCCGAAGTTGGTAGATACTCGATACTACACTAATTAAGGTGTGGTTTCTTGGGATATTTCGGTCGCCATTAAAGAGGCTTGTGCTGAAACAATGATCAAGGAAACAAACCAGTGATATTGATCTCCTTAGAACCCGATTACTATTACTAGGACAAGTTTGAGCCAACTAAACTTCAAGAGGGTAGTTACCTATAAAACTTCATGCAAGCCTAAACCTAGGGACTTGTTTGTTTTGTTCGTATATACATACTTGTACATAAAATCATGAACATCATAACATAATACATATTCACTAACCATTTCAAGGATTTTAGGATTCATCTTTGTTCTTGTTTTGTAGGATATGGATTCTCTTCGCATGAAAACTATTCAAGTCAACCTTGTAAGGATCCCTCCACAACTTAATGAGATAGCTTCAAGGATTCCTGAAAACTCTCCATTAACCAAAAGACACGGTCGTCTACACAACTTGGTCACCTCCAACACAGATGAGAACATGGTGAAGGTGCTCTTTCAGTTCTTTGATCCTTTACACCTTTGCTTCACATTTCCCGACTATCAACTTGTGCCTACTTTGGAAGAATTCTACCGACTCTTGAGGATTCTCAATCTCAACCAACTACCTTTTAATGGTACGAAAAGAGACCCAAAGCCAGAAGAGATTTCTCAAGCTCTACACTTGCACTCATCTGATTTCACAACTCATTGGGAAACAAGGAGTGGTATCAAAGGTTTCCTAGCAAAGTTCTTGTTTAAGAAAGCCCAAATTTTTTGGAATTATTTGGACCTGCAAGTTTTTGAGTAAATTGTGGCTCTCCTCATCTATGGGATGGTTTTGTTTCCAAATCCTGATCAACTCATAGATGTGAACGCCGTCAAAATCTTCATATCCCGCAACCCGATGCCTACATTTCTAGGAAATATCCTACACTCTTTTCACACTTGCACAATGAGGAAAAGAGGTGTCCTTATGTGTTGCACTCATCTCTTGGAAAGATGGTTTATTTCGCATCTTCCCCAATCTGTATTAAGGAACAAGCAAGGTTCAAGGTGGTCACAAAGGTTGATGACGCTCAAACATTCAAACATTCGTTGGTGCTCCCGATCCATAGAGAATGTTACTATTGTCAACCGTTATGGAGAATTTCCTAATGTCCCTTTACTTGGCATTAGGGGAGGTATCACCTACAACCCCTACTTAGCCTTAAGACAGTTTGGTTACGACCGAAGGGATGGCCCGCACGAGATGCTTATTCAAGGTTTGGTATTTGACTATGACAACAATGATCAAGGTCTTCTCCAGTGATTTATTCGAGCTTAAAGGATGTTAAACAAGGTAGATACCAAGACTTTGGGGCACAATAATTCCATCCCTCTTGAGCCTTACCTCAAATAGGTACGATCTCGTGCTCAGAGTCTTATAATGTCTTATCCCTCCATTCTCCCGGTAATCATTGAGCCTGTCATGGAGGGAGATGTTCCATATACTATCCTACACCCTAACATGCCTACCTCTCTTGAAGACCTACAAAGGGATTGGATACAACTCAAGGGGGAGCGAGATACCTTCGAAGCCTAATTCTACGCAAGCGAGAAGAAGGTTTTGGAACTCACTAGGCTACTTCATGAGGAACAGACTTTGAATGCCTACATTGCACCAAAGAGGATGTGTACTACCTTTTTATCTTAGAGTTTTTGTATTATTTTTCCCAAGAAGGCATTGATGTACTCAAGCTTTAATCTATTAATATGACGTGTGTTTCCTTTTTGTCTAAAACAAATTTGAATCTTATTATCCTTGAAAACATTTGCATATGCATTTATCATTCATCATAACATAAGCAGGTTTCTTGCAACAAGTCTCCTCATCTCTTTACTGTTTATTTCAGTAAGATGGATCTCGAGCAAACGGTGAAGGACCTTCAAGCTCAGAATGCACAATTTCAACAGGTGTTCTTGACCCTAGCCAAAGGACAAGAAGAGTTGAAGACTTTGCTGGCTGTGGAGAAGAAAAAGAAGACAAAGAAGATAGCCGGAGTTCTAAACATGGTAAGAAGGTTCCAAGGGAAGACAAGAAGAGCCCTAGACTTTGCAACAACATCCGGTGAGAAAGACAACCAAGATGGGAAGGGCAAGGAAACAGTTGTCCAGTCAAAATCAGAAGAGGAAGAGGAAGAAAAAGACTATTATAAAGAACAATACCCTCCAGCTGATGACAAGTATAAACATCTCGAAGAGCGATTCAGCGCAATGGAAATTCAAAAAGTGCCTGGATTAGACTTTGAGAAGTTGGGATTAGTATCGGGAATTGTCATTCCTCCAAAATTCAAAGCACCTGTGTTCGCCAAATATGATGGAGTTTCATGCCCTAAAATTCATCTCCGGTCCTATGTGAGGAAAATCCAGCCCCATACCGCTGACAAAGATTTATGGGTACATTTCTTCCAAGACAGTCTGTCTGGAACTCAACTTGATTGGTTTTATCAGTTAGAAAGAGTCAATGTTCATAACTGGGAAGGTCTTGCTGCAACCTTTTACAAACAATACCAATACAACATTGATCTTGCGCCAACCCGTACTCAACTCCAGAGTATGGCCATGGTTTCAAGTGAGGGCTTCAAAGACTATGCGCAAAAATGGAGAGACTTGGCTGGAAGAGTTCAACCTCCCCTATCTGAAAGAGAATTAGTAGACATGTTTTTGGGCACCTTGTCTGGTCCTTTCTTTAATCACCTAATTGGGAGTTCATCGGCAGGTTTTACTGAACTAATATTGACCGGAGAGAGGATAGAAGTCGGGATAAAGAGTGGAAAGATTCAAAAAGATACATCCTTTGCTGCTATAAGGAAGCCATTTATCGGAAAGAAAGAAGTGGTTGTTGTTTATCCTCAGAGAAATCAAGATAGGGCCGAACGTCGTCCAATGGTGGGGGTTGTTATGATTCCTAAACTTGCGCCTGATCAGCAAAGAAATAACCAACCAAGGATGGAAAGACCAGTCAGACAATTCACCAGAATTAACATGACCTTATCTCAAGTATTGCCACATCTGTTAAGATCCAACTTAGTTACCTTTAAAGAAGATCCAAAGAACCCTAACACAACATCTCCACACTATCATCCTAATGCCCGCTGTGCATACCACTCTGAGAGTTTCGACCATGACACTAACAATTGTTGGGCTCTAAAGAACAAAGTACAAGACCTCATTGAAGCCAAAGAGATTGAATTCGATGCGCCAGAAAAGCCAAATGTCATTTCTTCCCCTATGCCCAAACATGGCTGTGATACGGTGGGAGAGAACTGACTGTTTTTAGAATGCTGGTTTGCATTTTGCGTTTGTTTTCGCAAAATGTCGCGGTAAGCAAGAGTCGCCACCGTCTTTTATTTTATCCAACAAGGAAAGGAAAAAAGCACAGAAAAATTCCTTTTTCGAGATGTTTCTCGGGTCCGGGGGGTAAATTATAGAAAGGGAAGGTGTTAGCACCCTTTCTATCCATGGTTATCCACGGGCTCTTAGGTACTTGCTCAAAGTGTTTTCAAAATTTGCTTTTCTTTGTGTTTGTGAGTTTGAAAGGAGTTTTTGTTTGAAAGGAGTGTAAGTGCGAAAAGTTTTATTTTGTTTTGAAAATAGCAAGTACTTAAGAACCATCTACCTACTCGAAAAAGGAATCAATCTGTGCTAATGTCCTTTAGATAATGTTATCCCACTATTGATGAGAAGGTAGCATCGTCGTTGGAGTTTGAGGGTCAATTCGATTAAGGGACGTGTGGTCACTAAAGCAATGTTAGGATGCCTTAGCGGTAACCCTAATGTCTTAAATCATTTTATCCGAGGCAACCGTTTCGAGGCAACTATGATCTTTGGACAAGAGGGCGACCTCTAAAACTTCCTATACTCAATGACCACGTTCAAAGGCAACCAAGTGAGGTGTACTCTAAGAGTGTGCATGTGCGAGTGTGTTATTTTCAGTTAATTTTATCTTTGTACATGTCATGGGTGAGCTATGTCAATTTTAGGTTCAAACATTTGATCTTGTCATGCATTCCCTATTTATCAAACATCTAACAGTTTTTAAATTGCGGAAATTAAAACTAAACTATTACAAGGCGTCGGGTATTTACATCGCCAAAAACAACCCTTAAAAGTAAAATGCGGAAATTAAATAAAGCTATAAAATAATCAAAGTCCTAATTTAACTATTACATTCCGAGAAACAATTACATCAATATAGTAAACTGGATCGCGTGCGAAAAATTAAATCGAATGCATTTTTTAGGGTTTTGACCCTTTTTGAAAAGAAAGCATTTTTTTGTTATTTTTGAATTAAAAGAAATTAAATTAAGTTAACAATTAAATTAAATTAAATTAAATTAATTAAAAAAGATATTTTTGGATTTTTGAGATATTTAAAGAAATAAAATAAATTTGATTTAAAGTTAGTAAAACCTAATTATCTACATTGATTTTAAATATTGCAAAATATATTAAAAGTTAAACCTAATTAAACTAAATTAATTGAATTAATTTATTTACAAAAACAAAATGATGAATTTAATTTTAATAAATAAAATATATTTTTTGGTCTTTTTTTATTTTTATGAGGAAAATAATTTAATTGGTCAGTTAGAAAATAAAATAAATAATCAAAACAAATAAATAAATGAAATAAAAAAGAAATAGAAATAACCAAAGGGAGGGTTTGGGCCCAGATTGGAGGTGAGATCAGCAAATTCAAGGCCCATTTGTATGCAAGTTTGGTTGACCTTTGCAATTCCATGTGACACGTTGACCTTGGCATATGGTAGGCATCACCTGTGGGCCATCAGATTTGGCCTGGAGGCCATCTGGCAGATGATATTTGAAGGAGTATGATGGACCACACTTGCTGAAGCGCATTGGATTTCCTGGAGAAAAATAATAATATGCAAATATGGGGACCTGGGATTTGAACCCAGGTCCTGTTGGATCTCACACTAATGCCTTCGCCACTGAGCCAATGTGTTTCTTTTGTTAGTGGAATAAGCATCGAATATAATATTGGAAAAAACAACAAATGCCAGAATTATAAAAAATAAAAGCGCAAAATTATGAATGGACGAATGGGGAGGGGGCACGTAGTCATCTTCTTCGCACAACCCTGGTTATTTACCTGCGGATTTTTATCCGCAGCTAAATCCATGGGTTCATCCTAAAACGATTTCTAGACCATGGAAATTGATTCCAAGACCATAGCCATGATCGTCTCTTCCTCCTGAACACGCCTATGTCCATTATTGGTTCCAATTTTTCCTGCAAAGAAAATGCCCAAAAACGAACTTCCAAAACCCTAGGTTTGGGTATGGGGCTATGGCTCATGAAAATGCAATCAAATGATGCAGAAAGTTTCTAAATGGAATGATAAACATGAATACGTCAAAGATTTGCCAAGAAAACGCAAGAACATAGAGTTTCAATTTCAAATACAGAGCGAGGTTCTGAGAGACTTACAGCGCGTTTGAGAGGGTCTGGGACCTTGCTTTTGATTGCTACTGACTTAGTGGATGTCCAGCAAGGGGTCTACGTTGAGTTTTTGCTTTGAATCGGCTTCTAGAAAGGATTTCAGTTTCAAGCTTTTTTCAAGTTTTTCTCAAGTTTGGTTTTGATGTTTATGCAGCCTCATGGTTTTTTTGCTCGTGCCTTTTCCTTGTCTAAGTAACATGGAGTGAATTAGGTCAAGTTTTGGGCTTTGAATCCTTATGCATTGATGATTTAGTATTTGATTTGATCCTCCATGAAAAAGCTTCCAAATTTGTCCAAAAACCATATTTTTGTTCATGATATGGTGAGATACGAGTTTGATCATGTCCATGATGACAATTAAGGCCTGTATCAATCAAAAAGATACCAAGTGATCAATATTTGGATTTTATTTGGATTTAAATTGATTTAAAATGAATTAATTCAATAAAAATCAAATAAAATAGAAAAATCAATAAATGGACACAAGACTGAAGATAGGACACGTGTGTAGTGTGACAAGATCAAATCAAGTGGAAAAAGTGGGCCCATTTGACAAAATTTGATGTTTTGGGGATAGTTGACTTTTGGCAATTTTGCAAAATTGCCCAACTTCAACAATGCATAACTTCTTCAATTTTGAACTTTTGGAAGTGTTCTTGGACTTTTTAGAAACCTTGAGATGTCCTCTAACCATTCCTTTTGTTATCATATCATTTTGAAGTTCCATGCTCGGGTTATAAGCTTTGGCAAAAAAGGTGTTTTTGTTGACTTTCAAAAATGACCTATAATGTCCAAATTTGTAACTTTTTGTGAGTGCATTTTTTGATCTTGGGGTGTGAATATGGATTGTAGGAAATTGCATCCTCTTCAAAATTAGCTTTGGATGGGTCATTTCTCATAAAGTATGAGAAAGTTATGCTTGGTCAAAGTTGAGTTGACTTTTCCTACAAAACCCTAATTTAGTAACTTTTGAGTCTTGATGAATTTTGAGAAATCCTTGATGAATCATGATCAAACCTTGATCAAATGATGAAATATCCTTCAAAATGAGAATGTTGACAAAAAATCTTGAAGTTTGACTGTCTATAGGTCACAGTTGATTTTTGCCCTAGCATAGTCACTTTTTGGACCCTTTGAGCAATTGACTGAGCAAACTTCCTCTGCAAGGCTTGAAATTTGATATGGATGAACTTGAGAACATATTAAGACATTGGGTAACACTTGAGGTCATTTTTATATGAGGAACTTGATGCAACACAAAACCCTAATTTGAGATTGACTGCCTTAGGAGATGATTTGATTGTCCAACTCTTGAGCAACTTTGAGCCATTTGGAGATTCTTCTTGCAATGTATGGAGAAATATGGGAGGGGAAATTTTGGGGTACAACAGCTGCCCCTGTTCAATTTTCTTAACCCTGAGGATATAGATTGGCTTTCAGGCCTTTCGTGATCCGAAGGTGGAAGATGATTGAACACTAAAGTGCCCAGAAATTTGCACTCGCATGACATGGTATTAGCATTGTGATGTCGGGAATGGGCTTATAGATGCCATTTGGAGACTGTTGGTAGGTGGTCTGAACTTCAACTGGAATATGAATCAGGGAGATCTTATCGGCGATCTGACTGAACCAGAAGAGGTCTTGGATTTGACTTTGACTGGATCGGCATCAGAAAAATCTTTAGGAATCGATTTAACTGAACCAGATGAGGTCTTGGATTTGTCTTCAACTGGATCGGCATCAGGAAAATCTTTAGGAATCGATTTAACTGGACAAGAGGAGGTCTTGTCTTCTTTTACTGGATTGGCATCAGAAAAATCTTTAAGAATCGATTTAACTGGACCAGAGGAGGTCTTGTCTTCTTTGACTGGATTGGCATCAGAAAAATATTTTGGAATCGATTTAACTGGACCAGAGGAGGTCTTGTCTTCTTTGACTGGATTAGCATCAGAAAAATCTTTAGGAATCGATTTAACTGTACCAGAGGAGGTCTTGTCTTCTTTGACTGGATTGGCATCAGAAAAATCTTTAGGAATCGATTTAACTGGACCAGAGGAGGTCTTGTCTTCTTTGACTGGATTGGCATCAGAAAAATCTTTAGGAATCGATTTAACTGGACCAGAGGAGGTCTTGTCTTCTTTGACTGGATTGGCATCAGAAAAATCTTTAGGAATCGATTTAACTGGACCAGAGGAGGTCTTGTCTTCTTTGACTGGATTGGCATCAGAAAAATCTTTAGGAATCGATTTAACTGGACCAGAGGAGGTCTTGTCTTCTTTGACTGGATTGGCATCAGAAAAATCTTTAGGAATCAATTTGACTGGACCAGAGAAGGCCTTTGACTGGATCGGCATCAGAGAAATCTTTAGGAATCGATTTAACTGGACCGGAAAAGGTCTTGGAATAACTTCAACTGGATCGGCATCAGAAAAATCTTTAGGAATCGATTTAACTGGACCAGAGAAGGTCTTTGACTGGATCGGCATCAGAGAAATCTTTAGGAATCGATTTAACTGGACCAGACAAGGTCTTGGAATAACTTCAACTGGACCGGCATCAGAAAAATCTTTAGGAATCGATTTAACTGGACCAGAGAAGGCCTTTGACTGGATCGGCATCAGAGAAATCTTTAGGAATCGATTTAACTGGACCAGACAAGGTCTTGGAATAACTTCAATTGGATCGGCATCAGAAAAATCTTTAGTAATCGATTTGACTGGACCAGAGAAGGCCTTTGATTGGATCGACATTAGAGAAATCTTTAGGAATCAATTTAACTGGACCAGACAAGGTCTTGGAATAACTTCAACTGGATCGGCATCAGAAAAATCTTTAGGAATCGATTTAACTGGACCAGAGAAGGCCTTTGACTGGATCGGCATCAGAGAAATCTTTAGAAATCGATTTAACTGGACTAGACAAGGTCTTGGAATAACTTCAACTGGATCGGCATTAGAAAAATCTTTAGGAATCAATTTAACTAGACCAGAGAAGGCCTTTGACTGGATCGACATTAGAGAAATCTTTAGGAATCAATTTAACTGGACCAGACAAGGCCTTTAACTGGATTGGCATCAGAGAAATCTTTAGGAATCGATTTGACTGGACCATAGAAGGTCTTCCACAAAGTTGAGAATTTAACTGCATCTTTCCTGAAAGGCAAAGGTCAGTCATATACAATGCATGATACAGATCAAGCAATGATGTTCTCAACATAAATGAGATTGTATTATATGATGCATATATGCATGTATCATGATGTATGAAAATGTAATGTTTTAGCTGGGGAAAATAAATCCCGGATAACTTGCTGGAGAATAGAGTTGAATTCTTCATTTCCGCTGGGGATGGTGAACGAAGGTGATGGCGAGAATAAACCTGCAGGAAAAGAGAACTCCGTTGGGGAATAAACTGATGAGGAGATTATTCTGTGGGGAAGAGATGCTCTGCTGAGAATTCCACTGATAAACTCCTCTGGGGATGGATTACCGTTGTTGGTGATATTGAATCTGTTGAGGATTGAACTACTATTTGTGAAAGGAAAGAATTTCGTTGGGGGTGATCTTTCAGTTGCAACTTGCTGGGGATAACCTTGTTAGACTTTTGTGGGGATAACCCCTTGAGTTCTGCTAGGAATGATCCTTTGAACTTGGCTGGGGAGGTTTATTTTGTACTCCGCTGGGGATAAACTTCCAGAGTCTACTGGGGATGATGCTTCAACTCCGTTGGGGAAGCTTTTTTAGACCATGCTGGGGAAATATTGACTCCACTGGGGTATCTTGTATTCTGCCGGGGAACATTCTTATACTCCGTTGGGGAATATTGAGACTGTCGGGGATATCAAGCCCTTTCTAGTGCTGATGGTAGATAAACTCTGCTTGGGGAGAGCATTACCGACTCATTCAAAGTTACAAGCCTCGGCTGGGAGAGAGTTACCACTACTGTCTTACTCTGTGGGGAGTGAAGGCATCTTAGCCATATTCTTTAGAATAATGTACCCGGTACCTGGTGGACAAAGCAACTATACAGTTCAGACAAATTTATTGCCCCTGTTTCTGATATTACCAGTAATTCATCCTTTGTTTCGCATGTAAGTATCTATGAGCAGCAATTAATGTCAAATGCATATATCAAAAATGAACATTGGACGTTCTTTGCAAAACAAAACAGATAAAGGAAAAACAGTTTTAAATTTGTCGGAAAATGAATTGTATTGATTTTGAAGTTTGGCCTGTAAATAGGCGTTTTTTGTACAAGAGGCTGACGTACTAGTAAGAGAATGCCGCTGAATAATAGAATTTACACAATTTATGAAATACTAAACAAAACAACTATGTGAACAATCCCACTGGATTCTAACTCTGCTATTGCCTTTATGTACTCAAGCATCTCATCACTTTGCTATTGGTTGAAGATGAATCTGATTGATTAGCGCCGTCCGAGCTTAACAGTTGATACCGAAGTCTGGATGCAAGGTGATCCAATGAGACATAGTGTTACGCTTTGATCCCTAATTTTTGCCTGGACCGCCCTTTCGGGTTTTCAGTTCACCGGGATACCCTTTTTTGCCCAAGCCGCCTTTTCAGGTTTTCGACTTGCCGGGTGTACAGATTTTTCTCATTTTCATCCCTTATTTTTACCCGAACCCCTTTGGTTCACCGGGAAGCCCTTATTTTTGCCTAGGCCAGTCAACCTAGCGGGTTTTTGATTATGCATAGTATCATTTCACTATGTCTGCATTGACGGGGTGAGGAAGGTTGTTACCATCCATGGTGGTTAGAATCATAGCTCCTCCTGAGAAAATGTTCTTAACCATAAATGGCCCTTCGTAAGTAGGGGTCCATTTGCCCCTGGGATCACCTTGAGGTAGAATAATGCGCTTGATTACCAGATCCCCAACTTGATACTCTTGTCGTCTAACTTTCTTGTTAAATGCCTTGATCATCAGTTTTTGGTACGTCTGACCATGACAAATAGCAATAAGTCTCTTTTCGTCGATTAGGTTCAGTTGATCAAGCCGGGTCTGAATCCAGTCATCTTTGCTCAAACCTGCATCCTTCATAATCCGAAGAGAGGGTATCTGAACTTCAATGGGCAAGACTGCCTCCATGCCATAAACCAAGGAATAGGGTGTTGCCTCTGTTGACGTCCGCACTGAGGTACGGTACCCATGAAGAGCAAATGGTAACATCTCGTGCGAGTCTTTGTATGTCACTGTCATCTTCTGCACGATCTTCTTAATGTTCTTATTAGCCGCTTCAACATCCCCATTCATCTTCGGCCGGTATGGAGAAGAGTTATGATGTTGTATCTTGAATTGCTCGCAGAGCTCAGTGATCATCTTGTTGTTGATATTGGTACCATTGTCTGTAATAATCCTCTCTGGTAGACCGTATCGACAAATCAGATTGTGCCGAATGAACTGTGCCACGACATTCTTGGTTACAGTAGCAAAGGAAGCTGCTTCAACCCACTTCGTAAAGTAATCAATAGCTACCAGGATGAAACGGTGCCCGTTAGATGCTGTAGGTCTAATCTCGCCGATCATATCAATGCCCCACATTGCAAAAGGCCAAGGTGTCGTCAAGACGTTCAGAGGGACTGGAGGTATGTGCACCTTATCAGCATAAACTTGATACTTGTGAAATGTCCGATAATGCTGGTAACAGTCGGCTTCCATTGTGGACCAATAATATCCTGCGCGAAGGATTTTCTTTGCCATGGTGTGTCCACTGGAATGAGTTCCGAAAGTACCTTCATGTAACTCTGCCATGATCCTTTCTGTTTCATTCTTATCCATACATCGCAGTAAGGTTGAATCATGGTTGTGCTTGTAAAGAATGCCATTGCTGATGAAGAACTTCGTCGTGAACCTCCTCAGAAACTTCTTGTCATTAACAGATGCACTCTCGGGGTATTCTTGAGCTTCAAGATACCTCTTCACCTCATAAAACCAGGGTTTATCTGCTACCTCTTCAGTCTCAATATCACAGCAATGTGCAGGTTCGTCCAATCTTTCAATGATGATCTGGGGAGCTTCATTGTCCCAATTGACTTTAAACATAGAAGACATCGTAGCTAGCGCGTCTGCCAACTGATTTTCCTCTCTATGGAAGTGTTCAAAGGTTATCTCGTCGAAATGGGGAAGCAATGTCAATATATACTCCTTGTAAGGAATAAGATTTGGGTGTTTCGTATCCCACTCGCCTTTGATCTGACTGATCACGAGAGCGGAATCTCCGAAGACACTCAAGAACTTAATCCTTAGGTAAATTACTGCTCGAAGACCCATAATACACGCTTCATACTCCGCCATGTTGTTGGTGCAGTTGAAACATAGTCGGGCGGTGAATGGAGTATGAGAGCCTTTAGGAGATATGATCACAGCGCCAATACCATTACCCAAAGCGTTTGAAGCTCCATCAAAGTACATGGACCATCAGGATCCTTCCTCAAGTCCTTCATCCGGTCCAGGTGTCTCACAATCAGTTACCAACATGATATTCTCGTCCGGAAATTCAAAGTTCATAGACTGGTAATCATCCACTGCTTGATGTGCCAAATGGTCTGCTAACACACTTCCCTTAATTGCTTTTTGGGTCGTGTACTGGATGTCATACTCAGTCAAGATCATCTGCCATCTTGCTATTCTTCCGGACAAAGCAGGCTTTTCGAAGATATACTTGATTGGATCTATCTTTGAAATTAATATAGTAGTGTGAGTCAGCATATACTGTCTCAGCCGACGAGCAGCCCATGCCAAAGCGCAGCAAGTTTTCTCGAGCAAAGAGTATCGGGTCTCGCAGTCGGTAAACTTTTTTCTAAGGTAGTAAATAGCATGCTCTTTTCGGCCAGACTCGTCATGCTGACCCAGCACACACCCCATTGAGTTGTTGAGTATTTTCAAGTATAAGATCAGAGGTCTCCCCTCAACTGGTGGCATCAGAATGGGTGTCTCTTGGAGATACTCTTTGATCCTTTCGAAAGCGGCCGGACATTCATCGTTCCAACGTACCACTTGATCTTTCTTCAGCAGCTTGAAGATTGGCTCACAAGTAGCAGTCAGGTGTGAGATGAATCGGGCAATGTAATTCAGACGTCCCAAAAAGCCTCTGACTTCTTTCTCTGATTTGGGAGCTGGCATATCCTGTATAGCTTTCACATTTGCAGGATACACTTGAATACCTTTGTCGCTTACGATGAAACCCAGTAGTTTACCAGATCTCACCCCGAAGGTGCACTTGTTCAGGTTTAACCTCAGCTTGTATAACTTCAACCTGTCAAACAACTTCTGAAGGTGGTCAAGATGTTCTTCCTCCGTCTGGGATCTTGCAATCATGTCGTCGACGTATACTTCAATCTCATGATGGATCATGTCATGAAATAAAGCAACCATGGCACGCTGATACGTTGCCCCAGCATTCTTCAGTCCAAAAGGCATGACCTTGTAGCAAAAGTCACCCCACTGAGTAACAAAAGTGGTATTCTCCATGTCTTCGGGAGCCATCTTGATTTGATTATAACCGGAGAAACCATCCATAAAGGAGAATACCTTGTGCTGAGCAGTGTTGTCAACCAGAACGTCGATATGAGGCAGAGGGAAATCATCCTTGGGGCTTGTCCTGTTCAGATCCCTGTAGTTAACACACATTCGAACCTTACCATCCTTCTTCGGCACAGGAACTACGTTGGCCACCCACTGAGGGTAAGAAGTAACTTCTAGAAAATCGGCGTCAAACTGTTTCATAAATTCAGCCTTGATTTTCTCAGACATCTCTGGGCGCATTCGGCGGAGCTTCTGTTTCACTAGAGGACAATCTTCCTTGGTAGGTAGGCGATGAACCACAATATCGGTATCCAAACCAGGCATATCTTCGTAAGACCAGGCGAAGATCTCAACGTAGTCATGCAACATCTGAATCAACCGTTGTTTCACACTAAGCTCCAGATTTGCATCGACCTTAACTTCCTTCTTGTCTATCTCAGTACCCAGATTCACTGATTCCACCGGCTCTTTGTGTGGCCGAATGGCCCTCTCTTCTTGGAGTAACAGTCTTGCAAGTTCACCAGGCACTTCGCAATCATCTTCACCTTCGTCTTCGGCTAAGTTGATCGGATTTTCAAAGTCATAACTGGCAGTAGCAGAGTCGTTGCCAGTGAGATCCAGAGTGTATGTAGACCTGTATATGTAAGTGTGTGTAAAATAGATGTTTTGCAATATATAATAAAGAAAAAAAAGGAGCGCAAAATTTGAAATGCAAGAACGTACAATGCTTTTATTAATGATATATGAAAATGACACACATAAAGCCCTCACAAATGAAGCCACGGTGCCCCGGGTAAGACACCGGGCAGTAAAGTTTAAAACATTGTCTGTTACAAATTCAAAACAAAATTTTCATTACTGGGTAACAAAAGCAATAGGGATGAAGTCCTTTGCTGTCCAGTTGCTTGGTCCACCATTGGTCATAGGATAGATCCAGCTGTCGAATTCAGACTCCTCCACATCGTCTTCAATGGCATTCACTCCCGAGTTACTGATGAACACGGGAGGTCTTCCGATTCGTGCATTCTGAACAACCCTTTGAGCTTCTGCAGTGAAACCCAAACCAAACTTGTTAGTCTTCTGTGTAAAATCAGGGAGACGACCCTAATTTGCACACCCACCTTTCTCAATAACAGCCCGAGCATCCTTGAGGGAAGCCATCTTCATAGGAGAACCTTCAACAACAGTCTCAGCTGACGCCAATGTCTGGGGAACCTCTTCAAAATTCTGGAATGGGGTCTCAATGAACTCCCCATCCATCTCTACATATCGGAAAGAGTTGAGGTGGCTAACCATGTACTCTTCCTCTCCCTGCACTATCACAATCTTCCCTTTGACCGGGTACTTCAGCTTCTGGTGGAGCATTGAGGTTACGGCCCTAGCTTTGTGGATCCATGGACGACCCAGCAAACAAGAATAAGATGGCCGAATATCCATCACATAGAACGTAGAATTGAAAACCTGAGAACCAACCTTAATCGGAATATCAACTTCTTCGTGCACCATCCTCTTAGACCCATCAAAGGCTCTAACGACAATGTTTCTTGGTTTCAACTCTAACCCTTCACAGTCCAACCGGTTTAGAGCTTTGATACTTTACCTGACAGTGCTTGATAATGCAATGGGGTGTGTGCTGGGGCAGCATGACGAGTCTGGCCGAAAAGAGCATGCCATTTATTACCTTAGCAAAAAGTTTACCGACTGTGAGACCCGATACTCACTGCTTGAGAAAACTTGCTGCGCTTTGGTATGGGCTGCTCGCCGGCTGAGACAGTATATGCTGACTCACACTACCTTGTTAATCTCAAAAATGGATCCTATAAAGTACATATTTGAAAAGCCTGCTCTGTCTGGGAGAATTGCAAGATGGCAGATGATCTTGACGGAATACGACATTCAGTACACGACCCAAAAAGCCATCAAGGGAAGTGTATTAGCAGACCACCTAGCACATCAAGCTGTGGATGGCTACCAATCAATGAACTTCGAGTTTCCAGATGAAAGCATTATGATAGTAACTGACTGTGAAATACCTGGACCGGATGAAGGACCTGAACCAGGATCCCGATGGTCTATGCACTTTGACGGAGCCTCCAATGCTTTGGGAAATGGTATCGGCGCCATAATCGTATCTCCACAAGGTACTCATACTCCACTCACCGCCCGGCTGTGTTTCAACTGTACCAACAACATGGCGGAGTATGAAGCGTGTATTATGGGTCTTCAAGCTGCGATCGACCTGAGGATCAAATTTCTGAGTGTCTTCGGAGATTCCGCTCTCGTGATCAATCAGATCAAAGGAGAGTGGGATACGAAGCATCCAAACTTGATTCCTTACAGAGAATGTGTGTTGGCCTTGATCCCCCACTTCACAGAGATAACATTTGAGCACTTTCCAAGAGAAGAGAATCAGTTGGCGGACGCGTTAGCTACAATGTCTTCAATGTTCAAGGTTAAATGGGATAATGAAGCTCCCCGGATCATCATCTGGAAACTGGACGAACCGGCATACTGTTGTGATCTCGAAACCAAATTGGTGACTGAGAAGCCTTGGTACCACGAAGTGAAGAGATACCTAGAAGCTCAGGAATACCCTGAAGGAGCATCTGTCAATGATAAGAAATTCCTGAGGAGGTTTGCAACCAAGTTCTTTCTTAGCAACGGCATTTTGTACAAGCGAAACCAGGATTCAACCCTACTGCGTTGTGTAGATAAGACTGAAGCAGAAAGAATCATGGAAGAGCTACATGAAGGGACCTTTGGTACACACTCCAGTGGACATACCATGGCAAAGAAGATCCTACGGGCAGGGTATTACTGGTCCACCATGGAAGCTGATTGCTACCAACATTCTAGGACATGCCATAAATGCCAGATCTACGCAGACAAGGTGCATGTTCCTCCGGTTCCCCTGAATGTTCTGACTGCGCCTTGGCCATTTGCAATGTGGGGCATAGACATGATCGGTGAGATTAAACCTACGGCATCTAATGGACATCGCTTCATCCTAGTGGCAATTGATTATTTTACGAAGTGGGTTGAGGCAGCATCCTATGCTACGGTAACCAAGACTGTTGTGGCACGGTTCATTCGGCACAATCTGATCTGTCGGTACGGTGTCCCTGAGCGGATTATTACAGACAATGGTACCAATCTAAACAATAAAATGATCGCTGAGCTCTGCGAACAGTTCAAGATACAGCACCACAATTCTTCTCCTTACAGACCGAAGATGAATGGGGCTGTAGAAGCAGCTAATAAAAACATCAAGAAGATCGTGCAGAAAATGACAGTAACGTATAAAGATTGGCACGAGATGTTACCGTTCGCTCTGCATGGGTATCGTACCTCAGCTAGGACGTCAACCGGGGCAACTCCTTTCTCTCTGGTTTATGGCATGGAGGCAGTCTTGCCGATCGAAGTACAAATTCCTTCTCTCCGGATAATGAAGGATGCAAAGCTGAATGAAGATGATTGGATCCAGACACGATTTGATCAGCTCAACCTTATTGACGAAAAGAGACTTGCTGCTATCTGTCATGGTCAGACGTATCAGAAACGAATGATCAGGGCATTTAACAAAAAGGTCAGACCACAGGAATATCAAGTCGGGGATCTGGTGATCAAGCGAATCATCCTTCCTCAGAGTGATCCAAGGGGCAAATGGACCCCTACGTACGAAGGGCCATTTGTGGTTAAGCATGTGTTCTCAGGAGGAGCAATGATACTAACCAACATGGATGGTGACGACCTTCCTCACCCCGCCAATGCAGACATAGTTAAAAAATACTACGCATGAAAAAAGACCCGCTAGGCTGACATGTCTAGGCAAAAGTTAGGGCTTCCCGTCGAACCAAAAGGGTTCGGGCAAAATGAAGGGATGAAAATGAAAAATCTGTACACCCGGCAAGTCGAAAACCTGAAAAGGCGGCTTGGGCAAAAATGGGTATCCCGGTGGACTGAAAACCCGAAAGGGCAGTCCAGGCAAAAGTTAGGGATAAAAACGTAATACTATGTCTCATCAAATCACTTTGCATCCAGAATCCGGTATCTACATCAAGTTCAGACGGCATCGATCAGTCAGCTTCACCTTCAACCAAGGTCATCAAGTGATGAGACGCACGGAGTATAAAGGCAATAGCAGAGTTGAAACCCAGTGGATCATTCATCTTTCACACAGCTGTTTTATTTTCTTTTGTACAAAACTTGTATAAACTCTTTTGCTCGGCGACGTTTCTCTTACTAGGACGTCAGCCTCTTGTACCCAAAACGCCTATTCACAGGCTATGCAAAATCAATACAAATATACTTTTCAGTTAAACGTGCCAACTGTTTTTCTTTTTCTGTTTTGTTTTGCGAAGAACGTCCAAGGTTCAATTTGTGATATATGCATTGACAATAATTTGCTAGCTCATAAATATTTGCATACGAAACAAAGAATTAATTGCAGGTGACATTAGAAACAGGGGCAATAAAGAGTTGTCTGAGCAGTCTAATTGTTCTATCCTCCAAAGTACCAAGGTAGGTTCAGCTAAAGAACCTAACCAGGCATCTTAAATTCCCCAGAGAGTGAGACAGCAAGTCAGTGCATTCTTCCCCAAACAAAGTTAACAAGTCCCAAGGAAATTGGGTATCCTCCAATAGACCTCAACATTCCCCAGCAGCATATATACATATTCCTAACAAGCATCCCCGGCAGTCTTGGTCTAAAGATGGTTCCCCGGCGGCATACATCAACATTCAAAGGAATCACTTCCCCAGCATATCAAGACTTCCCCAGGAGAGTCCCATCCAAGTTCCCCAGGAAAGATGGAATTCATCTCCCCAAGCAGTAAGCTTATCCCCAGTAAATTCTGGAAGCTTATTTTTCACAGAACACGAACGCGTCGTCCGGCTTTATTTAAAGAGTTATTTCCTTAACCGGATGTAACTGGGTTATCCTCAGCCAAAAGCCACGGAAAGGTCGTCGTCAACATAGTTCTTTCCTATCCCCAGCGAAGTCCATTAACACTTCCAACAACAAAGACATCCTCAGCAAATAATCGTCAACACTTAACGAAGTATTTCTCTCCCCACAGAGTATTGCTTCCCAGCATGGTCGTCAGAGTATCTTTTCTCCCCGCAGAATCGTCCATTTGCCAAGTTTATTCCGCAACGGAGTCATCTTCTCCTACCGGTATTCTTGCAACTATCATCCCCAGCGGAAGTACAAGTTTATTCCTCAATATTAGCCAAGGATACGACTTCCCGGCACCCGTCAAGGATTTACTTTCCTAGACGAAAACATACATAAAACATCACATACATCATTATAGCATGCATAACGCACTGCATCATACAAATCTCATTTATGTTGAGAACATCATTGCTTGATCCATATCATGCATTGCATATGACTGACTTTTACCTTTCAGGAAAGATCCAGTTAAGTTCTCAAGCTACATTTCAAGACCTAGACCGGTTCAGTTAAATCGTCCCAAGATTTTCCTGATGCTTATCCAGTCAAAGGCCTTCTCTGGTTCAGTCAGATCGACCCTAAGATCTCCCTGATGCTTATCCAGTTGAAGACATTTCAAGACCTAGACCGGTTCAGTTGAATCGTCCCAAGATTTTCCTGATTCTTATCCAGTCAAAGGCCTTCTCTGGTTCAATCAGATCGACCCTAAGATCTCCCTGATGCTTATCCAGTTGAAGACATTTCAAGACCTAGACCGGTTCAGTTAAATCGTCCCAAGATTTTCCTGATGCTTATCCAGTCAAAGGCCTTCTCTGGTTCAGTTAAATCGTCCCAAGATTTTCCTGATGCTTATCCAGTTGAAGACATTTCAAGACCTAGACCGGTTCAGTTAAATCGACCCTAAGATTTTCCTGATTCTTACCCAGTCAAAGGCCTCTCTGGTTCAGTCAGATCGACCCTAAGATCTCCCTGATTCTTATCCCAGTAGAAGACACCCCAGATTTTTCTCAACGAGCATTGTTGAAGTTAAAGTCGCCCAAGGCTCTCTTACCATTCATGCTAAGGAAGTAATCATCCCTGGTTCTTTCATCGCCGTTTGAAGCTCCAGACTCAGCTCCTGTAATCAGTCAGGACACATCTATACCAGGCATCTAAACATCAGCTCCTGCAACGTGTCAGGTACTCATTCTCTGTTTTGCAGGTATGCAGGTTCTCGCCAAGGAATCTCTTACGCAATCAAACATCCAGATGGCATCTATAAGCCCATTCCACCATCATTGCTAACATGTGAGCGCAAATTTCCGGGCACTCTAGTGTCCAATCATCTTTTACCCTCGGATTACGAAAGGCACGTCAGCCAATCTGCATCCTCAGGTCTAAGAAGATTGAACAGGGGCAACTGTTATACCCCAAAATTTGCCCTCCCATATTCCTCAAGAAATTGCCAAGCCAAGTCACAAAATTCCCCAAGGGTTGTGCAGGTCAACTGTCTCCTATACAGTCAAAACTAGGGTTTGTGTGCTGATCAAGAAAATGGAGTGTTCAAAGGCCCAATCAAGTCTCATATGCTTACAAACATGGTCAAGCATCCTCATATCAAGTTTCAAGGCATTCAGCTCAAAATTGCACAGTCAAAACCCTAAATTGCACTACAGTCAACTGTAGGGGCAAAATGGTCATTTGGCAGTCAAAAGTTCAAATTTTTGGTCAACATATCATTTTGAAGCCACAAACATCATTTGATCAATGCTTGATCATGATTCTCAAAATTTGGCTCAGAAATCATCAAAGATGCAAAAGTTGCTATATTTGGACAGCTGAAAAAGTCAACTGAAATTGACCAGGGCATAACTTTCACATGGATTATCAGAAAAATTCCATCCAAAGCTCATTTTGAAGAGAAAGACTTTTCCTACAACTCATCTTCATACTTCAAGTCCAATAAATTCTCTCACAAAAAGTTATCAATTTCAACATTATAGGTCATTTTCAAAAGTCAACAAAAAGGGACTTTAAGTCAAAGACCATAACTTGAGATTGGTAAATCAAAATGACATGGGACCAAAGGCATTGGTTAGAGGACTCAAAGACCTTTCCAAAATGTCCAAGAACATGTGAAAAGCTTAAAAATTGAGCAAGTTATGCCTTGTAGAAGTTGGGAAATTTTTGTGAAATGGCAAAAGTCAACTATCCTTGAAACTCCAATTTTTGACAAAAGGGGCCACTTTCTTCCACTTGATTCATCCTTGTCATGCCACACACGTGTCCCATGATTAATTTCAAGACCAAATATTGATTTTTCTATTTTATTTAATTTTTGATAATTTAATTCATTTTAAATCTTTAAAAATTCAAATAAAATTCAAAAACCAATGGAATAGTGTCATTTGAATTTGGACAACTTCCATATATCATGGGCCAACTCAAAAACTCAGGCTAGGGTTAAATTGCACACTAAGTCTTGGTCTTGGCTTAAAAGAAGGAAAATTGGTTAATGGTGAAAACCCTAGGACTAGTTCTTTCATGAGCATGAATTAAGGCCAACTAACAAGCTAATTCTCTTCCATCATAAGTGCCAAGTCAAACCCTAACCATAACACATCATATGCTGCGCTCAAAAGCTTATTGAAGACTTGAAAAATTGGCCATATAACTCAAATCTGAAATCAAGGTTGGAGGTAGTTTTAAGCCCTAAGACTGATTCTAATAGCTTCCTGGACAAATTCTGAACGTGTATCAATCACAAACAACAAGCCAACCTCCAAGAATCGGTAGTTAGAACTCGAACTGTATAGCAAAATTTCCAAAATCGTGCATCATGATTTAAACGTTTTTACAGCATTTTGTCCATTGATTCATGTTTACCATAATGTTTTGAGACTAACCATCATGTTCAATTGAGTTTTCATTGGCCATACGTGATTCTACCATTTTCATATGCTAGGGTTTTTCAGAGCTTGATTTAGGGCTTTCACACTACAGTAAAATTAGGGCTCCAGACTTATGCCGTTGCAATCATCTCATCAAGACGAAGAAGACACAAGCCTCGCGATCAATTTATATGCACTATAGCGCTAATCGATATTTTTCCAAAGGCAGTCTAACGCCACACTTGCAAAACCGTGGCCTTCGTTTTTTTATGTTTCAGGGGATGAAGACGATGATAGCGTGGCACAAGCGGATTGGGGAATTTGAAAATGCGCGCGCGGAATCATTAATGTCTTGTTTGTTCTTTTTATTATTTAATAGCCATTATATATTAAATGAAACTTAGTGGCTCAGCTGGCAGGGACATACGCTTGTGACTCTCATGACCTGGGTTCAAACCCCAGGTCTCACATATTTCTCATATTATTTTTCAACGTGAATTCCCATGCAGCGCTATCATTGACGCCCACCATACACCTCAAAGTCAGATCATCCACGCGTCCAATCAAGCCAATTCCAAGGCCAGGATTCAGGGAGTACAGTGGGGGCTAGTCAATATGCCACACAAAATCTGGAAAAGTCAACGAACTTCAAAGCTTATTGGGCCAGAATGCTAGGCCTATACCTCCAATTTTGGGGTCACCCCCCCCCCCCCCCTTGGTTTGCTTTGCTTTTCATAATTTATTTTTTTATTTATTTTCATTGTTTTAATTAATTAATTGTTTTCTTTACAAAATACAAAAACTTAATTAAAAACCAGAAAAGACCAAAAAAAGAGTAAATATTTTTATTATAATTATTTTCTTGTAAATAAATTAATGTATAATGAATTTAGTTTTAATTAGGATGTTTGCAATTTAATTCTTTTAATAAATAAAAATCCAAAAATAATTAGAATTAGGTTAATTAATAATTTCCACTCCTTTTGATCTTTCTTTTTTTTTCCATAATATTATTATTTATTTTATTTTTTATAATTAAATGTACATAAATAACTTAGATTTAAATTAGGTTCAAAATTCAATCTTTTTTCTTAATAATTTAAAAATAGTTAGAATTAGGGTTTGACGCTTCATTTTTGTTTTAATTAATTCTTTTTCTTTTAAATCTTAAAAAAACACAATACCAAAACATTTAATTTTAATTTTAATTCTTCATTAATTTTAATTTATTGCAAAAGGGTCCAACGCCCATGTTCATAATTTATTCAATTTGCGCATTTATTTTATGTCATTTATTATAATTATGTACATGTCCCAAAGCCTTGTAACTTTATTTCTCGCACTTTTATTTTAGTGCTTCTTTACTTTCAGTCAAATCGGGTTCGGTTTATTTTGGCGATGTGGACCCGCGCCATTTGTAATAGTTTAGATTTATTTTCTCGCAAGTATATAACTGTTAACAAAAAGCATGAAAGAATGTATGGCCCTAAAAATAAAATCAAGCGTAGATCACAACAAACATGACAAGACAAAATAATTGAAACATGACACACGAACCGCACACACCACCCCTAGGGTACGCCTCACTGTTGCCTTTCGAAAGGTGATCGTCGAGTAGAGGACGTCTTAGTAAGTCCTCATGATCCGGGAACCTGGCATGAGGGTAGCTTCTAAGGTGTCTTCCCATTGCTCCGGTGATCACCATTGTCCCTAAAACTCGAATTGACCCGAACACCTCCAACGGTGGTGCTACCTACCTCTCAATGGTGGGATAGCACTACTTTAAAGGACATTTACACAGACGAATTCCTTAGGGTAGGTAGGTTCTCAAGGATACTTGCTCTAATTTCAAACAAATCAAAATACTTTTCACACCAACACATTTTCAAAAGCTTTCAAAACAAACTTTTCCAACACTCTGACGTACGAGTCGAACTGAAATTTTTTCAAAGAAACTTTGTTAACCCACATTGAAAAGCAAACAAACAATTTTGGAAAACACAATGAGCAAGTACCTAAGAGCCCATGGATAACCATGGATAGAAAGGGTGCTAACACCTTCCCTTTCTATAACCTACCTCCCGAACCGAGAGCAATCTCTTTTAAGGAATTTTTCTGTGCTTTTGTCCTTTCCATTTGGAGAAAATAAAAGACGGTGGCGACTCTTGCTTCCGCGACATTTTCGCGAACCAGCGTTAAACAGTCAGTTCCAGATCCACCGATCACAGAACTGGCGACTCTGCTGGGGAAAAAACTTAAAGTGAGGTGTACCTTAGGACTAAGATCATTGTGTTTTCAATTGTATTGACTTGCTTGCTTTATTATTGTGGGACTGTCTTGGGAGTTCTATAGATCCTAAACCCGGATCTGGGGGATACCTTCTTAGAAAGTAGCAACAAGGCTGTGAGGGAACTGTGCGGGGTATACCGACATGGTTGAAACAGTCTGCTACGTTTATGTGGCACTTTGGTGTGTACCGGTAACCCTTGAGTTCAGTCAAGGAGAGTATGGGGCCTCCGCGTGGTGTCGTGAAGCATCAACAGACCTTAGGAACCTTAGTTGAACCATCTTGGCCTCTTTAGGGTAGTGAGATAACTGACTTTGGTGCAGTCCGAGGTTGGTTGATACTCGATACTACACTCAATTGAGGGTTGCTTTCCTGGAATATTTCGGTCGCCAGTTCAGTGGCTAAATCGAAACGATGAACAATGAAAGCAATCCCGTGATATTGGGAACCTTAGAACCCGGTTACTTTGATTAGGACAGGTTGAACCCACCAACTTCAAGAGGGTACTACCCAGACCCCATGCTGGCCTTAAACCTTAAGGGCTTGTCTTGTGTGCCTTGTGTGCCTTACATGTTTGTCTTTGTACATATCTGTGGTGTGTTTAATCATAGCATCATGACATCATCCAGCATCATATGCATTAACTAACCATTTCAGGGGTTCGAATTTTCATCTTTGTTCTTGTTTTGTAGGACATGAAAACTATTCGTAGAAAGACAATTCAAATCAGTCTTGTAAGGATCCCTCCTCAGCTTAAGGAGCTTATATCCAGGATTCTCGAGAACTCTTCATTCAGTGAAAGGCATGGAAGCCTCATCAGCTTGGTCAACACCAACATTGAGGAAGATATGATAAAGGTCCTGTTCCAATTTTTTGACCCTCTGCATCACTGTTTCACCTTCTTGGACTATCAGTTGGTACCTACATTGGAGGAGTTCTCCCGACTCCTGAAGATCCCTATCCTTGATCAGCTACCCTTCAACGGTACAGAAAAGGAACCTAAGCTTGAAGAGATTGCTAAAGCCGTGCACCTACAGTCATCTGACCTCAAGGGACATTGGGAAGTTAGAAGTGGTATCAAAGGGTTCTTAGCCAGGTTTCTGTTTGAAAAGGCCTATGAATGTTGGAACTCCCTTGACTTACAAGCTTTTGAAGAGGTTGTGGCCCTTCTTGTTTATGGTTTGGTGTTGTTCCCTAACCCAGACCAGCTCGTTGATATCAATGCTGTCCAGATCTTTATGTCCAGGAATCCTATACCTACGTTGCTGGGGGACCTCCTTCACTCATGTTACACTCGAACCATGAGAAAAAGAGGTGTCCTTATGTGTTGCACTCCTCTCCTGGGAAAGTGGTTTATTTCGCACCTTCCACAATCAGTCCTGAAGAACGAGCGGGGTTTGAGATGGTCACAACGGTTGATGACTCTTACACATGCAGATATACATTGGTGCCCTAGGTCCAGAGAAGATGTCACTATCATTGATCGTTGCGGGGAGTATCCCAATGTTCCTTTACTTGGAATCAGAGGGGGTATTACTTATAGTCCATGCCTGGCTTGGAGACAATTTGGTTATGCTCGGAGGGATGGTCCTCATGACATGTTGATTCCTGACATAGTTTTTGACTTCGACAACGATACTCAAGGACTTCGCCAGAGATTTATCAGAGCTTGGAGGATGCCTAGTAGGATAGACAGCAAGACACTGGGGCACAGGAACTCCATCCCTTTGGAGCCTTACCTCAAGTGGGTACGAGCCCGCTCTCAGAAGTTAGTAATGCCTTATCCTCACATGCTTCCAGTAATCAAAGAGCCTGCCTTGGAAGGAGAGGTGTCTCATGTTATTCAGCACCCTGATATGCCCACATCCTGGGAAGAGATGCAGAAGAGCTGGATCCAGCTTAAGGAAGAGCGGAATTCTCTTGAGACTAGTTTGCATGCCAGTGAAAAGAAGGTCTTGGAGCTCACCCGCCTGTTGCATGAGGAAAGGAACCTTAACACTTACATAGCTCCAAAGAAGATGCGCAACATATTTTGGGATTGATTTGATCTTTTTGTACTTTTGCCCATGAGGCTTTGATGTATTAAACAATGATTTTCTTAATAATAATGTGTGTTCCTTTTGGTCTACAACAAATTTGAATTTTCGAACTCTTGAATGCATTGCATAAACACATATCATTCATCATGTGCATCATAGGTACTCTTCTTTTCAGGTTGTTTACTGTTCTTCGCTGTTTATTTCAGCATCATGAATCCTGAATCATCAACCGAGGCATCTATCAAGGCTCTTCAGGCGCAGAACGTCCAATTTCAGGCGCAGAACGCCCAATTTCAGGAGCTGATCAAGGGCTTGGCTCAGGGTCAACAAGAGTTGAAGACCATGCTTCTGAAGAAGACTAAGAAGAAGAGGAGGACTGTGCTATTTAACACTGGGCGCAGACTCGGGAACACCTTGGTTGAAGCTGAAAGGACTCCTCCATCTGTGGAGGAAGGTAGTCACCAAGAAAGGGAGGTCCCTACTCCTGTGGGCTCTGATACTGAAACAGACTTCAATGACGAACAGTACCCTCCTGCTGAAGACCGGTACAAACAGCTGGAAGACAGATTAAAGGCTATGGAAGTTCAGCGGGTGCCTGGATTGGATTTCGGAGACTTGGGGTTATCTACTGGGGTGGTGATCCCACACAAGTTCAAAACACCTGCCTTCGTGAAGTATGATGGGGCTTCCTGTCCCAAGATGCACCTCCGTTCTTATGTAAGGAAGATCCAGCCTTACACAGCAGACAAGAACCTTTGGATCCATTTCTTCCAGGAGAGTCTTTCAGGGACTCACCTCGATTGGTTCTATCAGCTGGATGGAATCAGCATTCGTAACTGGGAGGATCTGGCCACTGCTTTTTACAAGCAGTATCAGTATAATGCCGACCTCGCTCCTACGCGTACCCAGCTCCAGGGTATGTCGCTAGGGTCGGGTGAAGGTTTTAAGGAGTATGCCCAGAAATGGAGAGACCTGGCTGGCAGGGTGCAGCCATCATTGACGGACCGGGAGCTGGTAGATATGTTTTTGGGGACCCTATCTGGTCCATTTTTCAATCATCTCATTGGTAATTCCTCTGCTGGGTTTACTGATCTGATCCTGACTGGTGAAAGGATCGAGGCCGGTATAAAATCGGGAAAGATACAGAAAGTTGCCTCCTCCAGTACTGAGAAGAAACCCTTCAAAAAGGAGGCTAGTGTTGTATATAGCTCCCGGAGAACAGAGCGACCTGAACGCCACCAATCTGTCAGTGCGGTAATGATTGCCAAACCTGCTGCCGCTCCTCGGCCAACTAATCCTCAAAAGTTTGAAAGACCCCGGAGAGAGTTTACCCGGTTAAGCATGACCTTATCACAGATCCTGCCACAGTTGCTATCCACCAATTTAGTGACTGTCAGGGAGGCTCCAAAGTTTCCCAATACCGCATCCCCCAAGTTCAATCCAAATGCTCGCTGTGCTTATCACTCTGATAGCCCGGGGCATAACACAGATGACTGTTGGGCCCTAAGGAATAAGGTTCAAGACCTCATTGATGCAAAGGAAATACAGTTTGAGGCGCCCGAGAGGCCGAATGTTGTAACTGCTCCCATGCCCCAGCATGGAGTGAATGCTGTTGAGGAGGATTTGTATGTAGCTTCGGTGGATGATGTTGCTACTCCGTTGCTGATGGTCAAGAGGAATCTGTTGCTAGCCGGTTTATTTCCGGGATGTAGCGAAGGTTGCCCTCTATGTGTTGCTTCCCCTGCTGGTTGTTCTCTGCTGAAGTCAGGCGTCCAAAACCTGATAGATAGTAGAGAGATTTTGTTCAGAAAGACTGTTGTTCCTGCTGCTCCTGTTGAAGAAGTGTCGATTGTTACCATCTTCAACAACCATTCCAAGGCTCCTTCAAAGAAGCCTGTCCAAATTCTGCCAGTTCACAAGAGTGCTCCCATCACCATTACTGTTCCGGGGCCTATACCCTACAAATCTGATAAGGCTGTCCCATGGCACTATGGGGCGGATGTTTATGTTCTGGGTGTGAAACAAGAGTTCAATATTGATACTGGTGTCTCCAACATCACTGGGCCTGCTAAGGTCACTCGTAGTGGAAGACTGTTCTCGCCAGACATTGCTCCTCCGGCAATTCATAGGCCTTTGGTCTTCACACCCGCCAGGGTGCCTGTTTCTCCCTCTGACCAAGTATCCACCCCTGCTACTGAGTCATCTGATACTCGGGGCAAGGGGATTGCTGCTGATGTGCCTGCCAGGACGGAGGCACCAAAGACCATTGTTGAGGCTTCCAAGCAGGAAATGGAAGAAATCCTCAAGATAATAAAGAAAAGTGATTTCAACGTTGTAGAATAGCTGGGGCACACCCCCTCTAAAATCTCCATGTTGTCACTGCTGCTGTGTTCAGAGGCCCACGCAAAGGCTCTGATTGCTTTCTTAAAGACAGCCCACGTACCCCAAGAGACGTCTGCTGACCAGTTCACCGACTGTGTGGCCAACCTAACCGCTGATAATGGCCTGGGTTTCTCTGATGCCGATCTGACAGCAAAGGGGAAGAACCATAATGATGCCCTGCATGTCTCCATTGAATGCAGGGGCACTACTCTTGCTCATGTGCTGGTTGACACAGGTTCTTCATTAAACGTGCTGCCCAAGAAGGCTCTGGATAGGCTGGATTGTGAGGGTCTAGAGCTCAAACCAACTCACATTGTTGTCCGGGCCTTTGACGGGTCCAAAAGAATGGTACATGGTGAGGTAGACATCCCAATCAGGGTTGGGTCACAGGTATTTGATTCAAAATTCTATGTGATGGACATCCATCCGTCCTATTCTTGTTTGCTGGGTCGCCCGTGGATCCACAAGGCTGGAGCTGTGACCTCCACATTGCATCAGAAGCTCAAGTACCCGGTCAGGGGGAAGATCGTAACAGTGCAAGGGGAAGAGGAGTACATGGTCAGCCACCTCAACTCCTTCAGATACGTGGAAATGGATGGGGAGTTCATTGAAACCCCCTTTCAACATTTTGAGGAAGTGCCACAAACCCTGGCAGCAGCAGAAGCAGATGAAGAGGTTTCTCCTATGAAGATGGCCTCCTTAAAGGACGCCCGGGCTGTGATCGAAAAAGGTGAATGTGCAAACTGGGGCAAGCTCCCTGATCTTACTCCTAAGACTAACAAGTTTGGGCTGGGTTTCACCACAGAAGCTCAGAAAGCGGTGCGCAAGGCGAGAATTGGAAGACCTCCTGTGCTCATCACCCACTCAGAAGTGAATGCTATTGGAGAGGAAGATGAAATAGAAGAGTCGGAGTTCGATAGCTGGATCTACCCGACGGCCGACGGTGGATTGACCAATTGGACTGCTAAAGATTTTACACCCATAATTTTTGTTCCCCAGTAATGAATTTCTTTGTTTTTGATTTGTAATAAACAATAATTTGAAACTATATGGCCCGGTGTCTTACCCGGGGCACCGTGGTTTTATTTATGAGGGCTTTTGTTTGTCACTATCATATATCATGAATAAAAGCATTGGACGTTTTTCACAATTCAAATTTTGCGCTCCTTTTCTTTCCTTTCTTTACATATTGCAAAACAGCTGTATTTACACACACACACACTCACTCATACAGGTTTCAATCCACTCTGGATCTCACTGGTAACGACTCTGCTACTGCCAGTTATGACTTCGAAAATCCGATCAACTTAGCCGAAGACGAAGGTGAAGATGATTGTGAAGTGCCTGGTGAACTTGCAAGACTGTTACAACAGGAAGAGAGGGAAATTCAACCCCATGAAGAGCCAGTGGAAATAATAAACTTGGGTACTGAGGAAGACAAGAAAGAGGTGAAGATTGGTGCCAACCTAGAACTCAGCGTGAAGCAACGGTTGACTCAGATGCTGCATGACTATAAAGAAATCTTTGCCTGGTCCTACGGAGATATGCCCGGATTGGATACCGACATTGTGGTCCATCACTTACCAACTAAAGAAGATTGCCCTCCGGTTAAGCAAAAGGTCCGCCGTATGCGTCCAGAGATGTCTGAGAAGATTAAAGCCGAGGTGATGAAGCAGTTTGATGCCGGGTTTCTTGCAGTGACTTCTTACCCTCAGTGGGTTGCTAATGTGGTGCCGGTACCTAAGAAGGACGGCAAGGTCAGGATGTGTGTCGATTACAGGGATCTGAACAGGGCCAGCCCCAAAGATGACTTCCCTCTACCCCACATTGATGTCCTTGTTGATAATACAGCTCAGCATAAAGTGTTCTCTTTCATGGATGGTTTTTCAGGCTACAATCAGATCAAGATGGCTCCGGAAGACATGGAAAAGACTACGTTTGTTACTCAGTGGGGCACCTTCTGCTACAAAGTCATGCCTTTTGGACTAAAGAATGCTGGGGCAACCTACCAACGTGCCATGGTTGCTTTATTTCATGACATGATCCATCATGAGATAGAAGTGTATGTTGACGACATGATCGCTAGGTCCCAGACTGAGGAAGAACACCTTGATTATCTGCAGAAACTGTTTGACCGTTTGAAACTGTACAAGCTGAGGTTGAACCCGAACAAGTGCACCTTCGGGGTAAGATCTGGAAAGTTGCTAGGCTTCGTGGTGAGTGACAAGGGAATTCAAGTGGACCCTGCTAAGGTCAAAGCCATTCAAGAGATGCCAGTTCCTAAGACAGAGAAGGAAGTCAGAGGCTTTCTAGGACGTCTGAATTACATTGCTCGGTTCATCTCACACTTAACTGCTACCTGTGAACCAATCTTCAAGCTGCTGAAGAAAGATCAGGTAGTACGCTGGAATGATGAATGTCAGGCTGCTTTTGACAGAATCAAAGAATATCTCCAAGAACCACCCATCCTTATGCCACCAGTCGAAGGGAGACCTTTGATACTTTACCTGACAGTGCTTGATAATGCAATGGGGTGTGTGCTGGGGCAGCATGACGAGTCTGGCCGAAAAGAGCATGCCATTTATTACCTTAGCAAAAAGTTTACCGACTGTGAGACCCGATACTCACTGCTTGAGAAAACTTGCTGCGCTTTGGTATGGGCTGCTCGCCGGCTGAGACAGTATATGCTGACTCACACTACCTTGTTAATCTCAAAAATGGATCCTATAAAGTACATATTTGAAAAGCCTGCTCTGTCTGGGAGAATTGCAAGATGGCAGATGATCTTGACGGAATACGACATTCAGTACACGACCCAAAAAGCCATCAAGGGAAGTGTATTAGCAGACCACCTAGCACATCAAGCTGTGGATGGCTACCAATCAATGAACTTCGAGTTTCCAGATGAAAGCATTATGATAGTAACTGACTGTGAAATACCTGGACCGGATGAAGGACCTGAACCAGGATCCCGATGGTCTATGCACTTTGACGGAGCCTCCAATGCTTTGGGAAATGGTATCGGCGCCATAATCGTATCTCCACAAGGTACTCATACTCCACTCACCGCCCGGCTGTGTTTCAACTGTACCAACAACATGGCGGAGTATGAAGCGTGTATTATGGGTCTTCAAGCTGCGATCGACCTGAGGATCAAATTTCTGAGTGTCTTCGGAGATTCCGCTCTCGTGATCAATCAGATCAAAGGAGAGTGGGATACGAAGCATCCAAACTTGATTCCTTACAGAGAATGTGTGTTGGCCTTGATCCCCCACTTCACAGAGATAACATTTGAGCACTTTCCAAGAGAAGAGAATCAGTTGGCGGACGCGTTAGCTACAATGTCTTCAATGTTCAAGGTTAAATGGGATAATGAAGCTCCCCGGATCATCATCTGGAAACTGGACGAACCGGCATACTGTTGTGATCTCGAAATCGAATTGGTGACTGAGAAGCCTTGGTACCACGAAGTGAAGAGATACCTAGAAGCTCAGGAATACCCTGAAGGAGCATCTGTCAATGATAAGAAATTCCTGAGGAGGTTTGCAACCAAGTTCTTTCTTAGCAACGGCATTTTGTACAAGCGAAACCAGGATTCAACCCTACTGCGTTGTGTAGATAAGACTGAAGCAGAAAGAATCATGGAAGAGCTACATGAAGGGACCTTTGGTACACACTCCAGTGGACATACCATGGCAAAGAAGATCCTACGGGCAGGGTATTACTGGTCCACCATGGAAGCTGATTGCTACCAACATTCTAGGACATGCCATAAATGCCAGATCTACGCAGACAAGGTGCATGTTCCTCCGGTTCCCCTGAATGTTCTGACTGCGCCTTGGCCATTTGCAATGTGGGGCATAGACATGATCGGTGAGATTAAACCTACGGCATCTAATGGACATCGCTTCATCCTAGTGGCAATTGATTATTTTACGAAGTGGGTTGAGGCAGCATCCTATGCTACGGTAACCAAGACTGTTGTGGCACGGTTCATTCGGCACAATCTGATCTGTCGGTACGGTGTCCCTGAGCGGATTATTACAGACAACGGTACCAATCTAAACAATAAAATGATCGCTGAGCTCTGCGAACAGTTCAAGATACAGCACCACAATTCTTCTCCTTACAGACCGAAGATGAATGGGGCTGTAGAAGCAGCTAATAAAAACATCAAGAAGATCGTGCAGAAAATGACAGTAACGTATAAAGATTGGCACGAGATGTTACCGTTCGCTCTGCATGGGTATCGTACCTCAGCTAGGACGTCAACCGGGGCAACTCCTTTCTCTCTGGTTTATGGCATGGAGGCAGTCTTGCCGATCGAAGTACAAATTCCTTCTCTCCGGATAATGAAGGATGCAAAGCTGAATGAAGATGATTGGATCCAGACACGATTTGATCAGCTCAACCTTATTGACGAAAAGAGACTTGCTGCTATCTGTCATGGTCAGACGTATCAGAAACGAATGATCAGGGCATTTAACAAAAAGGTCAGACCACAGGAATATCAAGTCGGGGATCTGGTGATCAAGCGAATCATCCTTCCTCAGAGTGATCCAAGGGGCAAATGGACCCCTACGTACGAAGGGCCATTTGTGGTTAAGCATGTGTTCTCAGGAGGAGCAATGATACTAACCAACATGGATGGTGACGACCTTCCTCACCCCGCCAATGCAGACATAGTTAAAAAATACTACGCATGAAAAAAGACCCGCTAGGCTGACATGTCTAGGCAAAAGTTAGGGCTTCCCGTCGAACCAAAAGGGTTCGGGCAAAATGAAGGGATGAAAATGAAAAATCTGTACACCCGGCAAGTCGAAAACCTGAAAAGGCGGCTTGGGCAAAAATGGGTATCCCGGTGGACTGAAAACCCGAAAGGGCAGTCCAGGCAAAAGTTAGGGATAAAAACGTAATACTATGTCTCATCAAATCACTTTGCATCCAGAATCCGGTATCTACATCAAGTTCAGACGGCATCGATCAGTCAGCTTCACCTTCAACCAAGGTCATCAAGTGATGAGACGCACAGAGTATAAAGGCAATAGCAGAGTTGAAACCCAGTGGATCATTCATCTTTCACACAGCTGTTTTATTTTCTTTTGTACAAAACTTGTATAAACTCTTTTGCTCGGCGACGTTTCTCTTACTAGGACGTCAGCCTCTTGTACCCAAAACGCCTATTCACAGGCTATGCAAAATCAATACAAATATACTTTTCAGTTAAACGTGCCAACTGTTTTTCTTTTTCTGTTTTGTTTTGCGAAGAACGTCCAAGGTTCAATTTGTGATATATGCATTGACAATAATTTGCTAGCTCATAAATATTTGCATACGAAACAAAGAATTAATTGCAGGTGACATTAGAAACAGGGGCAATAAAGAGTTGTCTGAGCAGTCTAATTGTTCTATCCTCCAAAGTACCAAGGTAGGTTCAGCTAAAGAACCTAACCAGGCATCTTAAATTCCCCAGAGAGTGAGACAGCAAGTCAGTGCATTCTTCCCCAAACAAAGTTAACAAGTCCCAAGGAAATTGGGTATCCTCCAATAGACCTCAACATTCCCCAGCAGCATATATACATATTCCTAACAAGCATCCCCGGCAGTCTTGGTCTAAAGATGGTTCCCCGGCGGCATACATCAACATTCAAAGGAATCACTTCCCCAGCATATCAAGACTTCCCCAGGAGAGTCCCATCCAAGTTCCCCAGGAAAGATGGAATTCATCTCCCCAAGCAGTAAGCTTATCCCCAGTAAATTCTGGAAGCTTATTTTTCATAGAACACGAACGCGTCGTCCGGCTTTATTTAAAGAGTTATTTCCTTAACCGGATGTAACTGGGTTATCCTCAGCCAAAAGCCACGGAAAGGTCGTCGTCAACATAGTTCTTTCCTATCCCCAGCGAAGTCCATTAACACTTCCAACAACAAAGACATCCTCAGCAAATAATCGTCAACACTTAACGAAGTATTTCTCTCCCCACAGAGTATTGCTTCCCAGCATGGTCGTCAGAGTATCTTTTCTCCCCGCAGAATCGTCCATTTGCCAAGTTTATTCCGCAACGGAGTCATCTTCTCCTACCGGTATTCTTGCAACTATCATCCCCAGCGGAAGTACAAGTTTATTCCTCAATATTAGCCCAGGATACGACTTCCCGGCACCCGTCAAGGATTTACTTTCCTAGACGAAAACATACATAAAACATCACATACATCATTATAGCATGCATAACGCACTGCATCATACAAATCTCATTTATGTTGAGAACATCATTGCTTGATCCATATCATGCATTGCATATGACTGACTTTTACCTTTCAGGAAAGATCCAGTTAAGTTCTCAAGCTACATTTCAAGACCTAGACCGGTTCAGTTAAATCGTCCCAAGATTTTCCTGATGCTTATCCAGTCAAAGGCCTTCTCTGGTTCAGTCAGATCGACCCTAAGATCTCCCTGATGCTTATCCAGTTGAAGACATTTCAAGACCTAGACCGGTTCAGTTGAATCGTCCCAAGATTTTCCTGATTCTTATCCAGTCAAAGGCCTTCTCTGGTTCAATCAGATCGACCCTAAGATCTCCCTGATGCTTATCCAGTTGAAGACATTTCAAGACCTAGACCGGTTCAGTTAAATCGTCCCAAGATTTTCCTGATGCTTATCCAGTCAAAGGCCTTCTCTGGTTCAGTTAAATCGTCCCAAGATTTTCCTGATGCTTATCCAGTTGAAGACATTTCAAGACCTAGACCGGTTCAGTTAAATCGACCCTAAGATTTTCCTGATTCTTACCCAGTCAAAGGCCTCTCTGGTTCAGTCAGATCGACCCTAAGATCTCCCTGATTCTTATCCCAGTAGAAGACACCCCAGATTTTTCTCAACGAGCGTTGTTGAAGTTAAAGTCGCCCAAGGCTCTCTTACCATTCATGCTAAGGAAGTAATCATCCCTGGTTCTTTCATCGCCGTTTGAAGCTCCAGACTCAGCTCCTGTAATCAGTCAGGACACATCTATACCAGGCATCTAAACATCAGCTCCTGCAACGTGTCAGGTACTCATTCTCTGTTTTGCAGGTATGCAGGTTCTCGCCAAGGAATCTCTTACGCAATCAAACATCCAGATGGCATCTATAAGCCCATTCCACCATCATTGCTAACATGTGAGCGCAAATTTCCGGGCACTCTAGTGTCCAATCATCTTTTACCCTCGGATTACGAAAGGCACGTCAGCCAATCTGCATCCTCAGGTCTAAGAAGATTGAACAGGGGCAACTGTTATACCCCAAAATTTTCCCTCCCATATTCCTCAAGAAATTGCCAAGCCAAGTCACAAAATTCCCCAAGGGTTGTGCAGGTCAACTGTCTCCTATACAGTCAAAACTAGGGTTTGTGTGCTGATCAAGAAAATGGAGTGTTCAAAGGCCCAATCAAGTCTCATATGCTTACAAACATGGTCAAGCATCCTCATATCAAGTTTCAAGGCATTCAGCTCAAAATTGCACAGTCAAAACCCTAAATTGCACTACAGTCAACTGTAGGGGCAAAATGGTCATTTGGCAGTCAAAAGTTCAAATTTTTGGTCAACATATCATTTTGAAGCCACAAACATCATTTGATCAATGCTTGATCATGATTCTCAAAATTTGGCTCAGAAATCATCAAAGATGCAAAAGTTGCTATATTTGGACAGCTGAAAAAGTCAACTGAAATTGACCAGGGCATAACTTTCACATGGATTATCAGAAAAATTCCATCCAAAGCTCATTTTGAAGAGAAAGACTTTTCCTACAACTCATCTTCATACTTCAAGTCCAAGAAATGCTCTCACAAAAAGTTATCAATTTCAACATTATAGGTCATTTTCAAAAGTCAACAAAAAGGGACTTTAAGTCAAAGACCATAACTTGAGATTGGTAAATCAAAATGACATGGGACCAAAGGCATTGGTTAGAGGACTCAAAGACCTTTCCAAAATGTCCAAGAACATGTGAAAAGCTTAAAAATTGAGCAAGTTATGCCTTGTAGAAGTTGGGAAATTTTTGTGAAATGGCAAAAGTCAACTATCCTTGAAACTCCAATTTTTGACAAAAGGGGCCACTTTATTCCACTTGATTCATCCTTGTCATGCCACACACGTGTCCCATGATTAATTTCAAGACCAAATATTGATTTTTCTATTTTATTTAATTTTTGATAATTTAATTCATTTTAAATCTTTAAAAATTCAAATAAAATTCAAAAACCAATGGAATAGTGTCATTTGAATTTGGACAACTTCCATATATCATGGGCCAACTCAAAAACTCAGGCTAGGGTTAAATTGCACACTAAGTCTTGGTCTTGGCTTAAAAGAAGGAAAATTGGTTAATGGTGAAAACCCTAGGACTAGTTCTTTCATGAGCATGAATTAAGGCCAACTAACAAGCTAATTCTCTTCCATCATAAGTGCCAAGTCAAACCCTAACCATAACACATCATATGCTGCGCTCAAAAGCTTATTGAAGACTTGAAAAATTGGCCATATAACTCAAATCTGAAATCAAGGTTGGAGGTAGTTTTAAGCCCTAAGACTGATTCTAATAGCTTCCTGGACAAATTCTGAACGTGTATCAATCACAAACAACAAGCCAACCTCCAAGAATCGGTAGTTAGAACTCGAACTGTATAGCAAAATTTCCAAAATCGTGCATCATGATTTAAACGTTTTTACAGCATTTTGTCCATTGATTCATGTTTACCATAATGTTTTGAGACTAACCATCATGTTCAATTGAGTTTTCATTGGCCATACGCGATTCTACCATTTTCATATGCTAGGGTTTTTCAGAGCTTGATTTAGGGCTTTCACACTACAGTAAAATTAGGGCTCCAGACTTATGCCGTTGCAATCATCTCATCAAGACGAAGAAGACACAAGCCTCGCGATCAATTTATATGCACTATAGCGCTAATCGATATTTTTCCAAAGGCAGTCTAACGCCACACTTGCAAAACCGTGGCCTTCGTTTTTTTATGTTTCAGGGGATGAAGACGATGATAGCGTGGCACAAGCGGATTGGGGAATTTGAAAATGCGCGCGCGGAATCATTAATGTCTTGTTTGTTCTTTTTATTATTTAATAGCCATTATATATTAAATGAAACTTAGTGGCTCAGCTGGCAGGGACATACGCTTGTGACTCTCATGACCTGGGTTCAAACCCCAGGTCTCACATATTTCTCATATTATTTTTCAACGTGAATTCCCATGCAGCGCTATCATTGACGCCCACCATACACCTCAAAGTCAGATCATCCACGCGTCCAATCAAGCCAATTCCAAGGCCAGGATTCAGGGAGTACAGTGGGGGCTAGTCAATATGCCACACAAAATCTGGAAAAGTCAACGAACTTCAAAGCTTATTGGGCCAGAATGCTAGGCCTATACCTCCAATTTTGGGGTCACCCCCCCCCTTGGTTTGCTTTGCTTTTCATAATTTATTTTTTTATTTATTTTCATTGTTTTAATTAATTAATTGTTTTCTTTACAAAATACAAAAACTTAATTAAAAACCAGAAAAGACCAAAAAAAGAGTAAATATTTTTATTATAATTATTTTCTTGTAAATAAATTAATGTATAATGAATTTAGTTTTAATTAGGATGTTTGCAATTTAATTCTTTTAATAAATAAAAATCCAAAAATAATTAGAATTAGGTTAATTAATAATTTCCACTCCTTTTGATCTTTCTTTTTTTTTTCCATAATATTATTATTTATTTTATTTTTTATAATTAAATGTACATAAATAACTTAGATTTAAATTAGGTTCAAAATTCAATCTTTTTTCTTAATAATTTAAAAATAGTTAGAATTAGGGTTTGACGCTTCATTTTTGTTTTAATTAATTCTTTTTCTTTTAAATCTTAAAAAAACACAATACCAAAACATTTAATTTTAATTTTAATTCTTCATTAATTTTAATTTATTGCAAAAGGGTCCAACGCCCATGTTCATAATTTATTCAATTTGCGCATTTATTTTATGTCATTTATTATAATTATGTACATGTCCCAAAGCCTTGTAACTTTATTTCTCGCACTTTTATTTTAGTGCTTCTTTACTTTCAGTCAAATCGGGTTCGGTTTATTTTGGCGATGTGGACCCGCGCCATTTGTAATAGTTTAGATTTATTTTCTCGCAAGTATATAACTGTTAACAAAAAGCATGAAAGAATGTATGGCCCTAAAAATAAAATCAAGCGTAGATCACAACAAACATGACAAGACAAAATAATTGAAACATGACACACGAACCGCACACACCACCCCTAGGGTACGCCTCACTGTTGCCTTTCGAAAGGTGATCGTCGAGTAGAGGACGTCTTAGTAAGTCCTCATGATCCGGGAACCTGGCATGAGGGTAGCTTCTAAGGTGTCTTCCCATTGCTCCGGTGATCACCATTGTCCCTAAAACTCGAATTGACCCGAACACCTCCAACGGTGGTGCTACCTACCTCTCAATGGTGGGATAGCACTACTTTAAAGGACATTTACACAGACGAATTCCTTAGGGTAGGTAGGTTCTCAAGGATACTTGCTCTAATTTCAAACAAATCAAAATACTTTTCACACCAACACATTTTCAAAAGCTTTCAAAACAAACTTTTCCAACACTCTGACGTACGAGTCGAACTGAAATTTTTTCAAAGAAACTTTGTTAACCCACATTGAAAAGCAAACAAACAATTTTGGAAAACACAATGAGCAAGTACCTAAGAGCCCATGGATAACCATGGATAGAAAGGGTGCTAACACCTTCCCTTTCTATAACCTACCTCCCGAACCGAGAGCAATCTCTTTTAAGGAATTTTTCTGTGCTTTTGTCCTTTCCATTTGGAGAAAATAAAAGACGGTGGCGACTCTTGCTTCCGCGACATTTTCGCGAACCAGCGTTAAACAGTCAGTTCCAGATCCACCGATCACAGGTGCGATTCTTGAAATAGATGTAATTCTAACAGGCTTCCTCGAGGGAGCCTTGGAAGAATTGTCGAAAATGGTAATGATGGCAACTTCTTCAGAAGGAACTTAGGGAACAACAGTCTTCTCAAACAGAACCTCTTTACTATCCATCAGGCGTTGGACACCTGACTTCAAAAGATGGCAACCAGTAGGCAGAACAGAACATATACAGCAATCTTCGTCACAGCCCGGAAATAAACCGGCTAGTAAAAGGTTCTTCTTCACAGTTAACAAAGGGGTAAAAATGTAATTCACAGAAACCACAAATAAGTCTTCATCTATAGCATTTACTCCATGCTTGGGCATAGGAGCAGTCACAACATTAGGCCTATTGGGCGCCTCGAACTCAATCTCCTTTGCATCAATTAAGTCCTGTATCTTATTCTTCAAAGTCCAACAATCATCTGTATTATGCCCCGGGCTATCAGAGTGATAAGCACAGCGGGCATTAGGGTTATACTTCGGTGATGTTGTATTTGGATTCTTCGGGGCTTCCTTTGGAATCACTAGATTGGTCTTCAGCAATTGTGGTAGAATCTGAGATAAGGTCATGTTGAGACGGGTGAATTACCTTCGAGGTCTCTCGTCCTTTTGTTGATTATTGTGCTGAGGAGCACCAGCAGGTTTTGAAATTAAAACCGCATTAACAGCTTGGCGGCGTTCAGGTCCACTCTGGTTTCTCGAACTATAGACAGCACTTGACTCTTTCTTAAATGGCTTCTTCTCGGTGCTTGATGAGGCACCCTTCCGTATCTTCCCAGCCTTAATACCAGCCTCAATCCTCTCACCGGTCAAAATAAGCTCTGTAAACCCAGACGAAGAGCTTCCAATCAGGTGGTTGAAAAATGGACCAGACAGGGTCCCCAGAAACATGTCTACAAGCTCCCGATCAGCCAAGGGTGGTTGCACTCTTCCGGTGAGGTTCCTCCACTTCTGAGCATAATCTTTGAATCCTTCACCCGTTCCTATTGACATACCCTAGAGTTGGGTATGCGTAGGAGCGAGGTCGGAGTTGTACTGATACTTCTTGTAGAAAGCAGTAGCCAAATCCTCCCAACTACGGATACTGGCTCCGTCCAACTGGTAGAACCACTCAAGCTGAGTCCCTGAGAGACTGTCTTGAAAGAAATGGATCCATAGGTTTTTATCAGCGGTGTACGGATGAATCTTCCTCACATATGACCGGAGGTGCAACTTCAGACAAGAAGCTCTGTCATACTTAGCAAAGGCTGGTGCCTTGAATTTGTTGGGAATTACCACCCCAGATGATAGATCTAGATCACCAAAGTCCAGACCAAGCACTTTCTGAACTTCCATAGCACTCAATCGGTCTTCCAGTTGCTTGTATCTATCCTCGGCAGGAGGATACTGGTCTTCATCGAAGTTCGTCTCGTTGTCGGAGACCATAGGGCTAGGAGCCCTCCTTTCTTCCTGACTATATTTCCCTCCAGATGAGGTAGTCAAATCAACTTCATTTTGTAGCCTGTTTCCAAACCGGTGACCTGTGTTAAACAGGATTGTCCTCTTCTTCTTCTTCTTCTTCTTCTTCTCTTTCAGAATCAGGGTCTTCAGATCTTGCTGACCCTTAGCTAGATTCATGAATAGCTCTTTGAATTAGGCATTCTGGGCTTGGAGGGCCTTGATGGCTTGCTCAGTTGAAGGTTCAGCAGACATGATGAGTGCTGAAATAAACAGCGAAGAAGATAAGAGACATGTAATGGGTACCTGTTATGAAGTGCATGGGATGAAATGCGTATGATTATGATTTCAAAGACAGTCAAGAGATTCAAATTTGTAAACCAGAAAGGAAACACACTTTATTAGATAAACTTTGGGATTCAAATTGTTCAACTGATGCCCTTAAGGCGTTACAAGAATGGAAATACTGAAAAGCAAATAAAAATTGGAAAGGAAACAATCAATGATCAATCAGTGCTCCCATGGCCTCTTCTTGTCGGTGCGGACATAGTCATTGAGAATCTGCTTGTTCTCCAGCTGCCTAGTCAACTTCTGGATCTTTTGCTCTTGCTCGTTGAACTTTTTCTCGGTATGAATTCCGTTCTTCTCTCAGTTGCATCCAAGACCCTTTCAGTGCCCCAATGTCAGTGGGCATGTAAGGGTGGAGGATGGTTGGAAGAACCCCTTCTTCATTAGCAACTTCAACAATGATAGGCTGAACAGCTTCATATGGCATACCCAGATTTTGGGCACGGATATGGACCCATCTGAGATATGGCTCCATTGGAAGTGAAGTCTTTGGACCCAGCTCGTGTGGATCAGATTTGTGAACTCTATCCCAGGCCTTTATGAATCTGCGACGTTGTTCTTCGCTATCCCCTTGAAAATCAAAGATGATACTAGGCATTAACAGCTCATGAGGTCCTTCTCTTCTGGCTCTCCCAAACTGACGTAGAGCTAAGCACGGATTGTAAGAAATTCCTCCATGGGTTCCTAACAGTGGAACATTGGGATACTCCCCACAGCGATCAATGATAGCTTCCTCATCCATACCCTTGAGAGTCCAGATAATGTCATTATGAGAGAGAGACATAACCCTATAAGCCCAGTCCATGCCTTCTTTGTTCTTCAACACTGATTTGGGAAGGTGAGAAATAAACCACCTTGCCAATAATGGAGCACAGCACATCAAGGTTCCCCGCTTTCGGGCAGTACGAGTATAGAGCTGATGAAGAATGTCACCCAAGAGAGTGGGTACCGGATTCCGAGAGATGAAGATCTTTATCGCATTCACATCAACAAAGGAGTCAGAGTTCGGAAACAATACCAAGCCGTATATCAGAAGAGCCAGAATATCCTCGAATGCCTTGAAGTCTAGACTATCCCAGAAATAGTTAGCCTTACCAACCAAGAACTTAGTCAGAAAGCCCTTTGCTCCACTTCTAGTCTCCCAATTAGCCATTACTTCCTCTTTGGTCATATTAAGGGCTGCAACAATCTCTTCATGCCTAAGAATCTTCTCCCAACCAGTAAACGAGGTCTGCTCCAGAATAGAGATACCGAGCAGATCAGAGAATTCTTCTAAGGTGGGAATCAGCTGGTAGTCTTGGAAAGTAAAGTAATGGTACAACGGATCATAGAATTGAACCAAAACACTCATTATATGTTCGTCCAATTTGGAGGTTACCAAACTGAGAAGATAACCATGTCTTCTGAGGAAGGAAGTAGTATCAGGCATCTTTGCAATCAACTCTTTAAGCAAGGTGGGAACCTGGACAAAGTTGATACGGATGGTATTCCTACGCATGGGCATCATGATGATCTACAAAACAGAATAAAGATGAATCCCTCCTGTCTTTGAAATAGGTTGGTCCAATGCAAGATGTATGCAATGTTATGATGTCATGATGTCATGATAGTAAGCACACCACAAGTATCCACAAATAGCAAACATGGTAAAGGCACACAAGTCACACAAAGAGCCCTTAGATTTCAGGCTGGCAAGGAGCTTAGGTACTACCCTCTTTTAGTTCAGTTGGTTTAAACCTGTCCTAAAAATAGTAACCGGGTTCTAGAGGATCTCAATATCACTGACTACCCTCAATCGGTCATAATTCCAGTTTAGAAACCTTTTCTTGCAGCCGGAATCATCGCGAGAGTTTAGTCTCAATGAGTGTAGCATACTGCTACTGTTCTATGGCCAAGTTGGTCAATTTAAAGGTTCTAAGGTCAGTTGGTGCTTAATGACCCCTTAGATGACCCATATTCTCCTCGTTCCAACACAAGGGATGTCGGTACAATCTAAAGTGCCACACCAATGTAGCTACTGCTTCAACCGTATCGATCTACACCGTACAGTTCCCTCACAGTTTATTGCTACTTACCTAAAGGGTATCCCCCAGATCCGGGTTAGGATCTATAGTAACTCCGATACAAGCCCACAAATATAAAGCATACAAAGCAAGCAATTGAAAACATTATGAACTATTCCTAAGGTACACCCTACTTTTTAAGCCCTCCCCGGCAGAGTCGCCAGGTCTGTGATACGGTGGGAGAGAACTGACTGTTTTTGGAATGTTGGTTTGTGTTTTGCGTTTGTTTTCGCAAAATGTCGCGGTAAGTAAGAGTCGCCACCGTCTTTTATTTTATCCAACAAGGAAAGGAAAAAAGCACAGAAAAATTCCTTTTTCGAGATGTTTCTCGGGTCCGGGGGGTAGATTATATAAAGGGAAGGTGTTAGCACCCTTTCTATATGTGGTTATCCATGGGCTCTTAGGTACTTGCTCAAAGTGTTTTCAAAATTTGCTTTTCTTTGTGTTTGTGGGTTTGAAAGGAGTTTTTGTTTGAAAGGAGTGTAAGTGCGAAAAGTTTTATTTTGTTTTGAAAAGAGCAAGTACTTAAGAACCATCTACCTACTAGAAAAAGGAATCAATTTGTGCTAATGTCCTTTAGATAATGCTATCCCACTATTGATGAGAAGGTAGCATCGTCGTTGGAGTTTGAGGGTCAATTCGATTAAGGGACGTGTGGTCACTAAAGCAATGTTAGGATGCCTTAGCGGTAACCCTAATGTCTTAGATCATTTTATCCGAGGAAACTATGATCTTTGGACAAGAGGGCGACCTCTAAAACTTCCTATACTCAATGACCACGTTCGAAGGCAACCAAGTGAGGTGTACCCTAAGAGTGCGCATGTGCGAGTGTGTTATTTTCAGTTAATTTTATCTTTGTACATGTCATGGGTGAGCTATGTTGATTTTAGGTTCAAACATTTGATCTTGTCATGCATTCCCTATTTATCAAACATGTAACAGTTTTTAAATTGCGGAAATTAAAACTAAACTATTACAAGGCGTCGGGTATTTACATCGCCAAAAACAACCCTTAAAATTAAAATGCGGAAATTAAATAAAGCTATAAAATAATCAAAGTCCTAATTTAACTATTACATTCCGGGAAACAATTACATCAATATAGTAAACTGGATCGCCTGCGAAAAATTAAATCGAATGCATTTTTTAGGGTTTTGACCCTTTTTGAAAAGAAAGCATTTTTTGGTTATTTTTGAAATAAAAGAAATTAAACCAAGTTAACAATTAAATTAAATTAAATTAATTAATTAAAAAAGATATTTTTGGATTTTTGAGATATTTAAATAAATAAAATAAATTTGATTTAAAGTTAGTAAAACCTAATTATCTACATTGATTTTAAATATTGCAAAAAAATATTAAAAGTTAAACCTAATTAAACTAAATTAATTGAATTAATTTATTTACAAAAACAAAATGATGAATTTAATTTTAATAAATAAAATATATTTTTTAGTTTTTTTTTTATTTTTATGAGGAAAATAATTTAATTGGTCAGTTAGAAAATAAAATAAATAATCAAAACAAATAAATAAATGAAATAAAAAAGAAATAGAAATAACCAAAGGGAGGGTTTGGGCCCAGATTGGAGGTGAGATCAGCAAATTCAAGGCCCATTTGTATGCAAGCATGGTTGACCTTTGTAATTCCATGTGACACGTTGACCTTGGCATATGGTAGGCATCACCTGTGGGCCATCAGATTTGGCCTGGAGGCCATCTGGCAAATGATATTTGAAGGAGTATGATGGACCACACTTGCTGAAGCGCATTGGATTTCCTGGAGAAAAATAATAATATGCAAATATGGGAACCTGGGATTTGAACCCAGGTCCTGTTGGATCTCACACTAATGCCTTCGCCACTGAGCCAATGTGTTTCTTTTGTTAGTGGAATAAGCATCAAATATAATATGGGAAAAAACAACAAATGCCAGAATTATAAAAAATAAAAGCGCGAGATTATGAATGGACGAATGGGGAGGGGGCACGTAGTCATCTTCTTCGCCCAGCGCTGGTTATTTACTTGCGGATTTTTATCCACGGCTAAATCCATGGGTTCATCCTAAAACGAGTTCTAGACCATGGAAATTGATTCCAAGACCATAGCCATGATCGTCTCTTCCTCCTGAACACGCCTATGTCCATTATTGGTTCCAATTTTTCCTGTAAAGAAAATGCCCAAAAACGAACTTCCAAAACCCTAGGTTCGGGTATGGGGCTATGGCTCATGAAAATGCAATCAAATGATGCAGAAAGTTTCTAAATGGAACGATAAACCTGAATACCTCAAAGATTTGCCAAGAAAACGCAAGAACATAGAGTTTCAATTTCAAATACAGAGCGAGGTTCTGAGAGACTTACAGCGCGTTTGAGAGGGTCTGGGACCTTGCTTTTGATTGCTACTAACTCAGTGGATGTCTAGCAAGGGGTCTACGTTGAGTTTTTGCTTTGGATCGGCCTCTAGAAAGGATTTTAGTTTCAAGCTTTTTTAAAGTTTTTCTCAAGTTTGGTTTTGATGTTTATGCAGCCTCCTGGTTTTTTTGCTCGTGCCTTTCCCTTGTATAAGTAAAATGGAATGAATTAGGTCAAGTTTTGGGCTTTGAATCCTTATGCATTGATGATTTAGGATTTGATTTGATCCTCCATGAAAAAGCTTCCAAATTTGTCCAAAAACCATATTTTTGTTCATGATATGGTGAGATATGAGTTTGATCATGTCCATGATGACAATTAAGGCCTGTATCAATCAAAAAGATACCAAGTGATCAATATTTGGATTTTATTTGGATTTAAATTGATTTAAAATGAATTAATTCAATAAAAATCAAATAAAATAGAAAAATCAATAAATGCACACAAGACTGAAGATAGGACACGTGTGTAGTGTAAAAAGATCAAATCAAGTGGAAAAAAGTGGGCCTATTTGACAAAATTTAAAGTTTTGGGGATAGTTGACTTTTGGCAATTTTGCAAAAATGCCCAACTTCAACAATGGATAACTTCTTCAATTTTGAACTTTTGGAAGTTTTATTGGACTTTTTAGAAACCTTGAGATGTCCTCTAATCATCCCTTTTGGTCTCATCTCATTTTGATGTTCCATGCTCAATTTATAAGCTTTGGAAAAAAAGGTGTTTTGTTGACTTTCAAAAATGACCTATAATGTCCAAATTTGTAACTTTTTGTGAGTGCATTTTTTGATCTTGGGGTGTGAATATGGATTGTAGGAAATTGCATCCTCTTCAAAATGAGCTTTGGATGGGTCATTTATCATAACGTATGAGAATGTTATGCTTGGTCAAAGTTGAGTTGACTTTTCTTGCAAAACCCTAATTTAGCAACTTTTGAGTCTTGATGAATTTTGAGCAATCCTTGATGAATCATGATCAACCCTTTATCAAATTATGAAATATCCTTCAAAATAAGAAAGTTGACAGAAAATATTGAAGTTTGACTGTCTATAGGTCACAGTTGACTTTTGCCCTAGCACAGTCGATTTTTGGACCCTTTGAGCAATTGACTGAGCAAACTTCCTCTGCAATACTTGAAATTTGACATGGATGAACTTGAGAACATATTAAGACATTGGTGAAACCTTGAGGCCATTTGGATGTGAGGACCTTGATGCAACACAAAACCCTAATTTGAGATTGACTGCCTTATGAGATGATTTGACTGTCCAACTCTTGAGCAACTTTGAGCCATTTGGAGATTCTTCTTGCAATGTCTGGAGAAATATGGGAGGGCAAATTTTGGGGTAAAAAAATGGCCATAATAGTAACTCCATTGAGGAAGATATGTTTTTTACTTCAGTTGATGAACTTGTGACTCCACTCCTGATTATCAAAAAGAATTTGTTGATTTCCGATGTATTCCCAAGCTGCGATAAAGGCTGTCATTTCTGTTTGTCCTCACCAACCAACTGTCCTTTGTTGAAAGCAGGTGTTCAATTCCTAATAGATAACAAGGAAATTTTGTTTGAAAAGACTTTTGTTCCACCTGTTCCTCTTAATGATGTGTCTATCATTACAATTTCCACCAATTCTTCCAGGGTCTCCACCAAAAGACCTATTAGAATTAAATTAGTTCCAAAAGCAACTCCTTTGATAATTACAATGCCTGGACCAGTCTCGTATTCGTCAGACAAAACCATACCATGGAATTATGGAGGGGATGTCTACTACCACGGTATCAAACAAGACTGGCTAGCTGCCGAAGATTCAAGTTCTGAAAAAGTTGACCCCGATATCAGTAATATTGCAGGGACTAGCAAGATTACCCGAAGCGGAAGGATATTCTCTCCAGAAATTGCTCCCCTAAAAGCAGTTTCTGGACCCGTAATCATTCCTATTGTTGTTGCTCCTCCGAAGGCTATTCCCAGTCCTACAATCATCTCCACCAATACTCCAACCGACAAAGCTGTTACAATCCCTGCTATCACTCCTACTGACATTCCTACTGCCGAGTTAACTGAGACTCGAGGTAAAAGTATTCTGATTGAGCCCGTCCGAACGAAGGCACAATCAGTGGATATCCCTGAGACCTATCGGAAAGAGATGGAGGAAATTCTAAAGATCATAAAAAGAAGAGACTAAGATGTAATTGAGAAACCGGGGCAAACTCCATCCAAAATTTACATGCTGGCTTTACTACTATGTTCTGAGGCGCATGCAAAAGCCTTAGTAAAATTCCTGAAAACTGCCCATGTACCCCAAGAAATATCTGTCGATCAGTTCCAAGACTGCGTAGCCAGCTTGACTGCATATAATGGTCTAGGTTTTTTGGATGCGGATTTAACGCCAAGAGGAAGGAAGCATAATGAGGCATTGCACGTCTCAGTTGAATGTAGGGGCACAACCTTGGCTCATGTTTTGGTGGACATTGGCTCATCTCTAAATGTATTGCCTAAAAAGGCTCTTGATAGGCTTGACTGTGAGGGATTGACATTGAAACCAAGTAACATAGTAGTGAGGTCCTTTGACGGCTCAAAAAGGATGGTGCATGGGGAAGTGGATATCCCCATAAAGGTTGGAATCCAAACATTTGATTCAACTTTTTATGTAATGGATATCCGTCCTTCATATTCCTACTTGCTAGGCAGATCGTGGATTCACAATGCTGGCTCTATCACTTATACATTGCATCGAATGCTGAAGTATCCGATCCAAGGGAAGATTATCATCGTTCATGGAGAAGAAGAGTATATGATCAGCCATCTCAATTCCTTCAGATATGTGGAGTTAGATGGTGAATTTATTGAAACTCCATTCCAACACTTTGAGGAAGTCCCACAAGATATGCCAGTAACCAGGGTTGTTCCCAAAATCACAAGGCCTCCACTCAGAATGTCATCGTTGAAGGATACAAAGGCAGTGATCGAAGAAGGTGGGTGCATTATCTAGGGGAAACTCCCAGATATCCCATACAAGTCTGACAAATTTGGCTTGGGTTTCACTTCAAATGCTCAGAAGACTGTACGTCGCGCTCGTGCTGGAAGACCACCCTGAAGATCAGCAACCGTGAAGTCAACGCGGTAGAGGATGATGAAGATAGATACAACCAGGAGGATTGAATTTTCCCAACTGTCAGTGGAGGGCTCAACAATTGGGAGGCTAGAGATTTCATCCCGATCACTTTTATCCCACAATAATTTATCTTTACATTTTGTTGGATCTGTAATATTAAAACAATTCAAACTCTTAAAACCTTGTGTCTTACCTGAGGCACAATGGTCCATTTGTAAGGGTTATTATCTCATTTACATATGACATCAATGAATCAAGGACGTTTTGCATACAAACTTTGCGCTCATTGTTTTTCTTTTTACATTTTTTCTTTCAAAGATAGCTATACCCTTACACACACTCACACTCACAATGCAGGTCTACATCCATTCGGGATCCCATGGATAACAGTTTTGCTATGGCTTTTTGTGACTCTGAAAATCTAATCTACCAAGCCGAAGACGAAGGTGAGGAAGATTGTGAAGTACCAGGGGAACTTTTTAGATTACTACTGCAAGAAGAGAGAACCATTCAGCCTCACGAGGAACCCATGGATACAATCAACCTAGGTACCGAGGAAGACGAAAGAGAAGTCAAGGTAGGTGCCAATCTGGAACCCAGTGTCAAGGAGCATCTAATTCAGTTGCTACACGAGTATGGTGAGGTATTTTATTGGTCGTATGAAGACATTCCAGGACTTGATGCAGATATTGTGGTACATCATCTTCCTACAAAAGAGGATTGTCCACCAGTAAAATAAAAGGTCCTTCGAATGCGACCAGATAAAATGGAGAAGATTAAAGCAGAATTCATGAAACAATTCAATGCTGGATTCTTGGCCTTCACCTCCCATCCGCAATGGATTGCCAATGTTGTTCCCGTGCCCAAGAAGGACGGCAAGGTACGAATGTGCGTGGACTACAGAGATTTGAATAGGGCAAGCCCTAAGGATGATTTCTCACTTCCCCATATTGACATCCTAGTTGACAGTACTGCACAACACAAAGTGTTTTCCTTCATGGACGGTTTCTCAGGTTACAACCAAATCAAAATAGCGTCTGAGGACATGGAGAAAACAACATTTATCACACAGTGGGGCACTTTCTGCTACAAGGTGATGCCATTCGGACTGAAGAATGCTGGGGCAACCTATCAGCATGCCATGGTAGCTCTATTTCACAACATGATACATCACGAAATAGAAGTCTATGTGGAAGACATGATAGCTAGATCTCAAATAGAAGAAGATCATCTTGACCATCTACAAAAACTCTTTGAGAGACTAAAGAAGTACAAGTTGAGGTTTAATCCAAATAAATGCACATTTGGAGTAAGGTCTGGTAAGCTCCTAGGCTTTGTCGTCAATAATAAGGGTATTGAAGTAGTTCCTGCTAAGGTGAAAGTGATACAAGAGATGCCTTCTCCTCGTACTGAAAAAGAAGTCAGAGGGTTCTTGGGACGTTTGAACTACATTGCCAGATTCATTTCTCACCCGACAGCTACCTGTGAACCAATCTTCAAACTATTGAAGAAAGATCAAGTAATCAAATGGAATGATTAATTCCAAACTGCTTTCGACAAGATCAAAGAGTACCTGCAAGAGCCTCCTGTTTTGATGCCACCAGTCGAGGGAAGACCGTTGATTTAGTATCTGACCGTGTTTGAAAATTCAATGGGGTGTGTGCTGGGGCAGCATGACGAGTCTGGCCGAAAAGAGCACGCTATTTATTACCTGAGCAAAAAGTTTACCGACTGTGAAACAAGATATTCACTGCTCGAGAAAACTTGTTGCGCTCTGGCATGGGCTACTCGCCGGCTAAGACAGTATATGCTGACTTATACTACCTTGTTGATATCTAAAATGGATCCAATAAAATACATCTTCGAGAAACCTGCTCTCTCTGGGAGAATAGAGAGATGGCAAATGATCCTAACAGAATATGAAATACAATATACTACCCAGAAAGCAATAAAGGGCAGTGTACTAGCTGGTCACCTTGCTCACCAAGCTGTAGAAGGCTACCAATCCATGAAGTTCGAATTTCCAGATGAAGACATCATGATGGTAAATGACTATGAAGAATCCAGACCATGTGACGGAACTGAACAAGGATCCCGATGGACCCTGGTTTTTGATGGGGCATCTAATGCACTTGGCAATGGTATTGGTGATGTGCTCATATCTCCTTAAGGATGCCATACTCCTTTTACGGAAAGACTCTACTTCAATTGTACAAATAACATGGCGGAATATGAAGCATGCATCTTTGGTCTCAAAGCTGCCATAGACTTAGGGATCAAATCTTTGAATGTATTCGGGGATTCAGCTTTGGTTATTAGCCAGATCAAAGAGGAATGGGACACCAAACACCCTAACCTTATCCCTTACAAAGAACATGTTTTGACGTTGCTCCCACATTTTGAGAAGATTACCTTCGAGCACTTCCCGCGAGAAGAAAATCAGCTAGCCGACGCACTAGCCACAATGTCATCTATGTTTAAACTTAAATGGGATAAGGAGGCTCCCCAGATTACCATTGAATGAAGAGATGAACCAGCACACTGTCACGAGATTAATATTGAAGAAGTAGTGGACCAGCCTTGGTTTCACGAGGTCAAGAGGTATCTCGAAGTTCAAGAATACCCAGAAGGAGCTTCAGTCAATGATAAGAAGTTCTTAAGGAGATTCTCCGCTAAATTCTTCCTTAGTAATGGCATTCTTTACAAACGCAACCATGACTCTGTATTACTTCGGTGCGTAGACAAGGTTGAAGCTGAAAAGATCATGGCTGAATTACATGAAGGCACTTTTGGCACCCATTCCAGTGGGCATACGATGGCAAAGAAAATCCTACGGGAAGGCTATTACTGGTCTACCATGGAAGCAGATTACTATCAACACTCTCGAACTTGCCATAAGTGTCAGATCTATGTTGACAAGGTGCACGTATCTCCGGTTCCACTGAATGTCTTGACGGCTCCTTGGCCCTTTGCTATGTGGCGAATAGATATGATTGGGTAAATCAACCCGACAACCTCTAATGGACACCGCTTCATCTTAGTGGCCTTTGATTATTTTACAAAGTGGGTGGAGGTAGATTTCTTCGCTTCCGTTACCAAGAATGTTGTCGCTCGGTTAATCAAGAAAAATTTCATTTGCCGATACGGTATCCCAGAGAGGGTCATTACTGATAATGGTACAAACCTGAACAATACTATGATCACCTCCTTGTACGATCAATTCAAGATTCAGCATCACAATTCTTCCCCTTATCGGCCAAAGATGAATGGTGATGTCGAAGCCGCGAATAAGAACATTAAAAAGATCATACAGAAAATGACAGTCACATACAAAGACTGGCATGAGATGCTACCATTCGGTCTCTAAGGATATCGTACCACGGAACGCACATCAATCGGGGCAACACCCTACTCTCTCATATACGGCATGGAGGTTGTCTTGCCTATTGAGGTCCAAATCCCCTCTCTAAGAATTATGAAGGATGCATGGCTGAATGAAGAAGATTGGATCCAGACTCGACTTGATCAACTAAACTTGATTGATGAAAAAAAGGCTTACTTCTATTTTCCATGGTCAAATGTATCAAAAACGGATGATCGAGGCTTTCAACAAAAAGGTCAAACGCCAAGTGTATCAAGTTAGAGATCTGGTGATCAAACGTATCATACTGCCGCAAGGTGATCCTAGGGGAAAATGGACTCCTACATACGAAGGACCATTTGTAATTAAAAACATATTCTCTGGTGGAGCAATGATCTTGACCACCATGGATGGCGACAACCTGCCACACCCTGCGAACACAGACATAGTCAAAAGATACTACACATAAGAGACTTGCTAGGTTGACGCACCTAGGCAAAACAAGGGCATCCCGGCGAACCAAAAAGGTTCGGGCAAAAATTAGGGATAAAAACAAAAAAAAATTGTGCACACGGCAAGTTGAAAACCCGAAAGGGCAACTTGGGAAAAAAAGGGTATCCCGGTGGACTGAAAACCCGAAAGGGCGGTCCAGGCAAAAGTTAGGGAATTAAAGCATATGACTATGTCCCGTTGGATCACCTTACAGACAACTTGCAAACTCGACATTTCTGACCAATTCAATCATCTTCGGACAAGGCAACGAATAGACCAGATGCTCAGAGATACAAATGCTATAGCAGAATGGGAACCCCATAGGATTATTTCACATAGCTATCTTTTCTTTGTATTAAAATTTTCATTTTTTTACGACAGCATTCTCTTACTAGAATGTTGGTCTCATTGTAAAAAAATACTTACTCAAAGTAAATACGAAGATATCCCTTTGAAAGTACAAAAATTATCTGTTTTTTTCTTTTCGCTTGTGTTTTGTTTACAAAAAACGTCCAATGATTCATTGTTGAACATATGCATTTGAACATAATTACTGTTTACAAATAAAAAAAATAAAAGACAATCGTTGATGGCTTTAAGGGATAGGGAAATCTCTCTAAGTTTATCTCCATAAAATTCGCCACAGTGAGTAGTTTAATCCCCAACAGAACAAAGCTTCCAATTATCAATCCCCAGTAGAAGTCATCCAAATTTTTCAAAATTCCCCAACCAGAATTTTTCAAACAGTACATGGCATTTCCCTTACAACAGAGTTTATTTCTCTAAGGGAAATTCATCAACACTTCAAACTTCACAACATGAAGACTTATAATCCTCAGCAGCGGACAGGGATTTATTTTCCCCATTCCAATAGTAGTACAATAGAATTAGCTCACATGTGCATACATCGCACCCATATATCATAAACATTGGTTACACAAATGCTTCATACCATGCATTTCATACAACATGACTTTGCATTTTAGCTAACATTTTATCCTTTTCAGGATAAGGTTAACAACTACCATTAACAATGATCAAAGTTTTCAGATATAGTTCAGATACAGTCTAGACACGGACGCCATTCTGATACTCATTCAAATTCAACTTTCAGATACAGTACAGATACGCTCCAGACACGGACGCCATTCTGCTACTCATTCAAATTCAACTTTCAGATACAGTACAGATACGCTCCATATACGATGCCATTATGCTACTCATTCAAATTCAACTTTCAGATACAGTTCAGATACGCTCTAGACACGAACACCATTTTAATACTCATTCAAAGTCAACTTTCAGACGCAGTACAAATATACTCCAGACGCTGACGCCATTCTGATACTCATTCAGAGTCAACTTTCAGAGGCACAACAGATACACTCCAAACACATACGTGATTCTGATGACTCATTCAAGGTTTAGCTCTCAGGTACAGTTCAAATACGCTCCAGACACGGATGTCATTCTGATACTCATTCTTTCAGCTTACAAATTACAATTCAACAATCACTATTGGATGACATCTACAATCCCATTTCCTGCAAATTTCTATCACTACTCCAAATGGCATCTTTAAGCCCATCCTCTACCATCACATCACTGAGTGCAAATTTCTGGGCACTCTAGTGTCCAATCATCTTCCACCTTCGAGTCACGAATGGCAAAACATGCCAATCTAACTCTTCAGGCTTAAGAAGATTGAACAGGGACAGCTGTTGTACCCCAAAATTTTTCCTCTCATTTATCAAGAATTTTCTCACAAGATCTCCCTTAACCCAAGACTGCACTAGGGTTTGATCAGCTCAAGACACCTCCTTAGGCACTGATGACCAAAATTAGGGTTTGAGTTTGCACAAGGATATTTGAGCTTCCAATGCCCCATATTAATTTCATGGATAATTATGGACCCTTAATATTACTCATGTCAAGTTTTAAGCTTTGAATCACATTTTTGCTCAGTCAATTGAGCAATTAACCTAAAAATCAGTTGTATTGGGGAAAAAGTCAACCATGGCCAATTTACAGTCAAAATTCATAATTTTTTATCCATATCAACATTTTAAACTTATATGTATCATTTGATCAAGTTTGGACCACAACTCCCCAAGAAATTTGATCAAATCTCCAAAAGGACAAAATGGTCAAAATTAGGGTTTTGACTGAGAAGGGGCAATTTCTGATTTTTGACCTAGTAAATGGTCAATTAGTTTAAGGCATGATCTCAAGAGTCCAATTGAATCATTTTTACCTAATGGCATGGTTCAAAACATTTCAAGTCCGTTGGATTGACAGGTGAATTTTCCAGTCAACTGACCAAAAGTCAATTGTATACTGAAAAGTAAAACTTTGACTTTTTTTGGTCAAATTCAAGTGCCAAAGATCATAATTCATCAAAACATGTCAAAATATGAAACTTATTCATCAAGAAATCCAAAAGTCAAGATTTCATTTTGAAAAGTCAAAATTTCTAAACTTAGAAATTTTTCTAAGTGTTGGAAATTTCATGTTTTTTCATAACTTTGAACAAAATTTTCACCATGATGTTGTTGGATTAAAATATCCAGCGTCAACCTTAGGGATTCGAAGGGCTTAACATCCCACCCATGGACGCTTACTAAACTAGATGCAGCCCCTAAAAATGCTCGTACTATATGGAAATAAAGTTGCACCTTGGCTACAAGTAATTGCTTTTAGCTCAGTGGTAAGCACTTGATCCTACAAGTGGTATCAGAGCATGGTCATGGGTTAGAATCCCCCCGGCTGACACTGGGGGGGGGGGGGAGATTGTTGGATTAAAATATCCAGCGTCAACCTTAGGGATTCGAAGGGCTTAACATCCCACCCATGGGCGCTTACTAAACTAGGTGCAGCCCCTGAAAATGCTCGTACTATATGGAAATAAAGTTGCACCTTGGCTACAAGCAATTGCTTTTAGCTCAGTGGTAAGTGCTTGATCCTACAGATGCAAGATGATTCAAGAGAAACTTCCAACATGAAAGTTGTAGATCTCCATGAAATATACAACTTTTCTTTACACAACTCCTTCCAAAAATGCTTGGATCTCAAGTTATAATTTTATGAACATGTGATCATGAAACTAAACACTTAGTGAAATTTTGCCCTAATTTAGTCAGGATTTTGACCCAACTTCATGGCACTTTTTCATATAGTTTTAAGGTGAATCTTCAAAAGCAATTCAAATATGGGTTGTAGAGCACATTGCAAGCTTTCCAAAATGTCCAAGAACTCCTTGAGATCATTCTTGAGTAAGGAGAATCAAAGAGATGAAGTTAGGGTTTTGTCACTTAATTTACAAGCCATTTTGTGATGAACAAGAAGTCAATTTCAAACCTATGTTGCACAATCTTATTTTGCAGGCCTCTAAACCTCAAGATCTATCCATAATCAGAAGATTATACTTTCTTTTGAGATATTATCCAAATGTTCCAAGCATTGTCCAAGCCAATTTGCCATTTTAGGAAGAAAGCTACCATTCCATTCTTGAGAAGTTGCTTTAATCACAAAGTCAACTTGTCTTGAGCTTCTAACTTGTTCTTTCTACTCACACAAACCCTATAAACCAAAAGCAATGTGTCTAAGGTCTCAAGAAGCTCAGAACATGCTTGTACAATACTTGAAATTTGTCACTTCACTTTTCTTAAAAAACAAGTTATAGAGCCATAACCCTATAACTCAGAAACTTGGAGTAATTTTGTGCTCTAATCTTTTCCATACATATTAACAAGTCAAATGCAACACAACACACGATTTTGGCAAGCCTGAAACTCTCTCAAAATCTCTCTAGCCAGAAATTGCACAGAAAACTCCACTTTTGTGCAGGTTCTGACCTTGAACTTGTATCTTCTATTTCCCTCGTGCGTTCTTTGGCCTTTTAGTTCCTAGAGTTCCTATACATCAAATATAATTTGTCCCTGATCCTGTTACACGATTGTAACACCATCTTCCTCAACTTCCATATCCAAAAACAGAGCATTATAGTTGGACTTCTCCAAGTCATTTCAGCCACTCTCAACTCAAGCAAACCATTGCATTAGCTTCCTATGACCTCAAGAAAGCTAACCTGATCATCACCATCACTTGAAACAAGCTCAAACTCCAAACACAATTTCCAGTTTTGAGGTAAGTTTTCTCAACTTGGAACTCTTCATACATACATCATCAATAGTTTATTTGTGAATAAAACATGTAGATATCATTGCCCTGAAGCTAACCATGTCCATAGTTTCCATTAATTTTGCTTGAGCTTAGAGAATTTTGAAACTGAAATCTCTGAAATTTTTAGGGTTCAGATTAGGGACTTTAAAATTCTTGCTTATCTTTGATCTATAGTTTTAATACTTTACATTTCTGGAATCGTGGAAAAATTTTCTACAAGTTTCATGTTTACAGTTTTCATTTTTGATGAGAAATGAGCAAGTTACAGTTGGTCTGGCTAGAGGTTGAAGATGAAGTCTTCAGAACACGTTTTGCCTTACATATTTATTGTTTCATTTGTATTAACGGATGTATAGTCACCCCAGTGGTAGAAGCGCGCGCCTTTAACCTTTGGGACCTGGGTTCGAGCCCCAGTAGTACCCTTTTGCATTTTTTTCATATTTTTTCACATTTCTGACCCCTTTTTTTTGTTTGGCAAGCGCTAGGCCCTTTGGGCCTGGCTCATTTTAATTTTTTTGCTAGTTGACCTCCCTGTTTCCCATTGACACCCCTGGTCCAATTTTATTTTCTTTTCTTATTTTCATTTTTATTATTATTTTTCTAACATTAAAAAAATCATAAAAATACAAAAATGATATATTTATATTTTGACATATTTTGTTTTATTTTTCCCATAAATAAAAATATATTTATACTTCATTCATTTTATTAAGTAGATTTTATAAACATAATTAATATTATATTGTTTATTTATTTTTCTTCACACCATTTAAAATAGATTATTTTAATATATAAAAAAAGGACTAAAAAGATTTTATAATACTACAAACATTTTCAAGATAAAAAATACCAAAGAATATATACTTTTCTTAAACTTATTTTCTTTTGATTAATTAATAGAATTAGGGTTTTCTTTTAAAATCTTTTCCTTAATAAATTCAAACTTAATTAACTATTTTCTTTATTTAAATTAGGTTAAGACAAAATCTTTTTTTCATGAAAACCAAACAAAATTCATTTTCTTCATATTTTGCATCTTTGTACATTTATTCATTTTTATACTTTGTATTTAAATTCCTTGTATATTCATGCCAATTCAATATGGTTGTAATAGACTAATTAGGTTTAAATTCTTGCAATCACCATTTACAAATTGTATACCCCTCCCCACAAATGTTGTAATAGCATAGTAACTTTAAATTTCGCAATTTATCGCTTTTATATAACATGCTAGTAATTAGGGTTTGTATGGAAAGACTTAAAACCAATAAATAGCAAACCCTAATTCAAGACTAAATCAAGCATGAAAACAATACATTTGTACACAAACACCCCTAGGGTTATTCCACTTGGTTGCCTTATACAAAATGACCATATTATGCATGTAAGGTATCTTAGCCAAAACAAGCAAATACAAGATCATAGTCCCTCGATGATGCTATCTAAGTTGCCTTACAAATGATCTTAGTCCCTCCAAAAGAATGCTAAGATACCTTGCAACATTGATAATCATGGTTATACGATGACCCACGTCTGTCCTGTTTACATCCAAAGATAGGGTTGCTTACCAAATCAATGGTACGACAACAATGTCAAAGGAAAAGAAAATAAATAAGAAAGACATTTGAATAGGTAGATTGCTCCTAATTACTTGCTCCATTTCAAAACAAACATCCTTGTTATTTTCAAAACAAACACATACACTTTCAAACATCTTACAAAATTGAAAACATTTTCAAAAGATTGACATCTTTGTATACATTCTTACAAACAAGAATCATTACAAAGATTGCCTAAACAATGGCCTCTTTACAAAATACTTTCAAAAAACTACCTTAAGCACAATCTCAAACAAAAAAGAAAGTGATTTATCAAGTTACTAAGAGCCCATGGAAAACCATGGATGAAAAGGATGCTAATACCTTCCCTTTTCATAATCTACCCCCCGAACTCAAGAAATAATCTCAAAGGTTTTTCCTGTGCTTTTTCACCTTTCCTTTTGGATAAAAGAAAAGTCGGTGGCGACTCTTGTTAACCGCGACATTTGCGATCAAACGCAAAACACCCAAGTCAGTTCTCCCACCGTATCACATTGGGAAATTTAAGGTTAGGGTTCATCACTTAAGGTTAGGGATCCACACAGGGTTAGGGTTCTTGGGGTTTGGTTGAAGGTTAAGGTTAGGGTTCTTAGGGTTCTAAGTTTCTGGGTTTGACACGGTGGTTTAGCATGAAGGTTTGAAGTTTCCGGTTGAATAGCAACCAGAAAACTGGACAAGAAGGGTGTTTGGTGGTGGCTTATGATGGTGATCACCAGCGGAAGCGATTTCCAGCCGGCAGGGCGATTTCTGATCGCCTAGAGAGAAGCAAGAGCTTCTCTCTCTAAAAATACAACTGGTTGTTATTTTGGGATAGAGAGAGAAATAAGAAGGAAAAATGAGGCTCAACGTTGGGTTTATGCTTTTATAAATCCACTATGTGATTACCTGCATCTCGCTTACTATGTACCCTCAACCTCCATCGTTTGATTTAAATCAAACGATCATGACCGCGTCCCCGCGATAATGCCACAACACTCACATACACCAAATCCACTTGAGTACCCCTTGGGTCAATGTTGGGCCAAGCCCATTACAGTTCATACCCTTTTTTTCCTTGGAAAATGATCAACCACACCCTCTTGTACTAGTGGGCCAAGTCCAACATCTGGACTTGGGCCTTACTCCCTGAACCCCCAATTTTTCTATCTAGTTCAAATTTGCACCTCCTAATGTTTTGGGCCCAAATTCAATATCTGAATTTAGGGCCTTATTCCTCACACCCCTAGCCTTTTACCAATAAACTGAAAATACACCCCCTTGCATTTTAATTAATTTTTGTTTTTATATTTTATTTATTTATTTATTTTATAACTAGTATCTTTAATATTTAATATATTTTTTTATATAAATTCTAAAAATTGTTTTTATTGTTAAATTCAAAATTCTTTTTTTACTAACTCATTCTTAATTACTTTTAAATTGCATTAAAACTATTTTTATCATGCATTAATAATATTTTTTATAATTATATAATATATTTGAAAGCGTCTAACAAATCAATATACTAACCTTTTCTTTACTAACTTAATAAACTCAAGTTTTATTTTCAAAAAGGATTATGGAAATACCTTTAAATCGACTGCGAACTTCGTCTACAAATTTCGCTATTCACAAACCTAGACTTGGTTCAAGGAGAATTCCAAATATTCTTGTATCCATAAAAAAACACCAACCAAACAACTATGGACCACGAATTGGGACTCTGATCCTCATAAAAGGATACGTAGGTGATCTAACCTGATCAGACTTGGACCGTCACGACTGGCTCCGAGCTGAAGTTTTGAACGAGGTGGGGGGGGTACCTGCAAGGCACTCCGATGCTGAAGTAAGTAAGAGTACGAGCAGGCAAAGTGTGAGTATATGTGATAGAATGAATACCTGACCCTCTGGGAACAGAGGGTATTTATAGCCCCCAGCGCTAGGCCAAGGTTCCTTCATTGGGCCGGGCAGGTTTGGCCCAATGGAGGAACTGCCAGGTTCTACGTGCGTAGTGGGGACCCGCACATGGTCCCCTTCCTGGATGTCCTGCGTGAAGTGCGGGCGGACAAGGACGCGGTCTTTTCGGGGTCCCGTTGAGAGTGTAGTGGACCGTGTCTGCCGTTGGTGGAGTGCTCGAACTGAGGTCGAGCTGGATAACACGAGGTCGAGGATGTCGCCCCAGTGAAGTATGTCGGGCATAGTTGTGCTCCTTAGGTCAGCATGACCCCTAGCAAGTCCGTTTGGATTGGGCCTTTATCGTTGCTTTTGGGCCAGCCCGGCCCGGTCCAGAACAGAAGCCCCCCAAGTCGTGGTTCCTTGAGTTAGGAGCCGTGACTTGATCTTAGGTCGCTTCTGTTGCGGGGCCCCGTATCCGGACAAGAGATGCAGCTCCTCGTGGGGTACTCGAGGGTTTCCCCATATCGTGCTTGTGGACAGGTTCCCTGCGAGGAATGCTCGAGGGATTTCTCAGCAGCCTGCGTCTGTCGAGCACGTGAGGTCTCTTTTGGGAACTGCGCCGCCACCCTATGGAGGATAGGGTCATCATTGCCTAGGGGAGCTGTGCGTCGAGGAGGGGAACCCGTGGTTGCCCAAGGTGACGTTTGGTATTCCACGTCATCACTATAAATAGGGTCCTTGGGCCCCAGAACGTGTTTCCACTCTTCGCGCTTCTCCTCTTCACTCTGTTTCTGCTGTTGCTGTTCTTCCCAGATTCTTATAGGACCGCCGCGATCTCCGTCGCTGATTCCTTTCCTCCGTCGTCAAATTTCCTTCTTGATTCCAAGTAAGTGACTTGTCTCCTTTGTTTTTCTGTTGTGATGCATGATTTTTCATTGTTTTTAGACGCTTAGAGACTGTACGCCTAGGATTAGCCCGGTAGATTCATATTTAGCTCGACAAATCCATGCGTATGTCCGGCAAGCGCATGTTCGTGCCCGGTGAATGCATAGTTTAGGTTTTAATCTGCCGTGCTGCCCGGGGTCTTCATGATCCAGGGCACCTAATTCGTGATCGTGCCCGGTAGGCTCATAGCTCTAGCTATAGGCTTTATGATTTTGCTCGCCATGTTCATACCCTGGGTCGACGTATTAATGAGTGATCGAGTTGTCGGTTTATTTAGGCGACTTGTAGGAGGACCTGTCGAGGTATCTGGGAGTCGGGGAGATGGCTGCTGTTTTTTGTTCCAAAACACCAACTTTGCAGTCGCGCGTGGAGCGACGTGGTTTGTCGTGCCCTTCATCTCGTCTGTTATGGCGAGCGTATAGTTTCGCGCCCAATTGATTGGTTTCCCGTGCTTTGTAGGTAACCATGGCGAACGAACCGTGCTCTTCAGGACGCCCCGAGGTGGGAGAACAAAGTGCTGATGAGAATGTGAATTTGGTTGACACCATAGAGGACCCTCTGCTGGAATGGGTGGGTGCCGAACCTAGAGGGATAGCTTCGGTCTATAGTCGACGTAGCCGAAGGGCATACACTATCCTCGAGGTGGGCCACAACCAGCCCAGTTTCCAGAAGAATTTCGTGGTCACTCGGCCATCTTTCACCGCTCGAATTTGCTCGGTGTTCCCCGAGTACAGTTTCCCTATGTATGAAATTTCCTTCAAAGACCTTGGGTTACAGCTGCCCTTCAGCGATTTTCAGGTCGGGGTCTTCAGCCATCTGGGGCTGGCCCCGTCGCAGCTTCACCCAAATTCGCTCACTTTTATCCGGGCGTTTGAGCTAACTTGTCATTTTCTGAGGATTGGGGCGACCATACCCCTCTTCTTCAGAGTCTTCCACCTACAGCGCCAATCCCGGGGAGGAAAGCATAGCTGGGTTTCCCTGAAGCAGTCGAAGAGACTTTTCAGGATGTACATGGATTCTGTGCGGGGTTTTAAAGACAAGTGGTATGTTGTGAGGCCGGTTACAACAGTAGATTTAGAGTCCATGCATGAGGAGGAAGCGGTCATAACCGACGACACCGGGGAGGCCCTTTTGGACGACGAAGGACATCCGGTGTTAGGACGCACGGCCAAATTTCCCGTGCATTGAATCTTGAGGCATTACGAGCATGGTACCGGGTATTACCATACGTCCGCGGGCGAGATGAGCTCCTAAGACGAGAAGGCTTACGATACTCTTTGCCGGTATGTCGATAGCTTCCACCCCGCCAGATGGGCCACGAGGGAGGGGGAGGATATTCTGGACGAGGAAGGTTATCCGACCTTCGAGGCCCGACCGATTGACACGAAGGCACTCGTGGAGTGCCAGTCCTTTGGGCAGGCTACGCGTTTGCTAGGTCGTTTATTGTTTGAATTTCTTTACTTGTCATTTGTTTGCTTATTTGCTCGGCACTAACCCGGGTTCTTTCGTGCAGGTTTGATGGCCGGGCGAAGGGAGAGGCTCTTAAAGTTGTCTTGTGACAGGAAGGTGAATAAGAGGGTGGTGAGAGCTCCTCAGGCGACGAGGATGGGCCCGCCACATAGTCCGGGCGCTTCTCAGGCGACGAGGGTGGACTCGCCACCTAGCTCGGGGGCTGCCTCGGGGGAGATTCCGGACGTCCAAGAGGTCGAGCCACACACCGACCTGATACAGAGGAAAAGGAATCGGGTGGAAAGTCAACCGGAGGTCGGTGAGGACTCCAGCGCTATGAGATCCTTCAGGTTGCCCCCTTGCTTTAAAGAGGAGGGTTTCTTTGAGGGATTTCCCTTGTCCGTGAGTCCCGACGAAGCTGAAACCATCAGGAAGATGAACAAGGAAAACCGGAGAAGGCACTTGGCCGCCAATATGGCCTGGCTGGTGAAGATGGTCGAGATGGTCGTTGTACTGGCCGAGGAGGGGGAGGATGTCGACCGTATCCAAGAGTTGGAACAGGAGAAAGCTGCCCTCGCCTCCAGTTCGCAAAAGTTGAAGGCTGCTCTGGAGCGCTCCGAGGAGATGTTCCCTGAGCAAGCCGAGCTGCTGGCGGCGGAGATAGAGTTGCTGAATCTGGAGAAGGAAAACTCGGGGAAGCTGGCCGAGGAGAGAGACCTTTTCCGTGCGGACCGGGAACGTCTGGAAATCGACAACGGGCGCCTCGCCAGAGAGGTCGAGGACCTGAAGGCCGCTATGCTTCCTGCCGAGGACGAGTCGGAGGATACAGCTCTTTTGAGGAGTCGATCGGAACTGGTCGCTCGCATCCAACTTCTCGAGGGGGATTGTGTAGGAGCTATGATGGACGGCTTCGAAGCCGCGGTCAGCCAGCTTTCCTTGTTGAATCCCGGCTTGAACACTGAAGGGGTGAGCCATATGTCTCAGATTATTGACGGTCAGGTCGTGCCTCCCGCCCGACTCTCCTGTTGTTGGTGATGGTAGCTCCGGGGAAGCTGAATTATAAGATAGTGGTGGGCATGCGCGCCTTTGTTGATGTTTATCCTGGGGCCTGCGTGCCCGTTTATATTTCCTGGGCCTGCGTGCCCGTTCTTTGTATTTCCCGAACATCGCCGGCCTCTTTGGTCGGTTTACATCTATTTGCTTTGTCGCCTACGGGCATTTTGAATGAATGTTTTATTTCAATTTTGATTGTTTGCCCGTGTTTGTGTTTTATGTTTTTGAGCAAAAATTTGCTTGTTATGGGCCCGAGGTGTGCCCGTATATGGTTGTGGCTTTGTTGGCAAATTTGCCTGTTTTTTGTTCGTGTATGTGCTCGGCCTCTTCTCGATGGCCAGAGTCGCCTAAGTGGTGAACTCGAGGGGAGAGACTCCTTTTTGACCCTTTTAGATGGCCCGACGTTCTTGAAGATTCGTCGGGCAGGCGGAGCGGAGCCGCTCGGTCTAGTATATGACCCAGTCGGGGTTATTTGCCCGCAGCGTGAACTGCCCATCGTGAGCTGGGTGTTCTGCCCTACAGGTACTTCGACGGTGGAGCTCGGTAGAGGTGTCCACGTCGGGCATTATCGTTTGGTCTTGTTTTGTTGAACGATGTTGTGCGGTTTGGACGTAGGTCGGGCCTGTACCTCGGCCTCTCTACGGGGTTGGACGTTTTTCCTCGTTGACCGAGCGCGGGTGTCGACGGTCGAGGGTCCTAGATGTCGTTGGTTTTTAACTATAGTACTGCTTTAGTTTAGCAGCGTTCCAGGGTCGTGGTAGTGGTTCTCCGTCCAATTGCTCGAGGTAGTATGCCCTGGTACCAGTGGTGTCGTGGATGCGGTAAGGCCCTTCCCAGTTCGCGGCCAGCTTCCCTTCGCGGGAGTCTTTCTGGTTCCTTCGTAATACCAGGCTGCCGATTTCGAACTCGCGCTTGACGACCTTGTCGTTGTGGCGCAGAGCCACTCGTTGTTTTAGGGAGGCTTCGCAGAGGGCCGCCCCAGATCGGATTTCCTCGACTAAGTCGAGTTCGTCCCTGAGTGCCTCGTATTTCTTCGTCGAGGGGGTTCTCTGTCCTTCTAGAAGGTTCCATGATTTCCACTGGGATAACGGCCTCGGTGTCGTATGTTAGTCGAAATGGAGTCTCGCCCGTCGTCGAGTGGGGCGTGGTGCGGTATGCCCACAGGACGCTGTGAAGCTCCTCGACCCATCCCCTCTTCGCTTCACCGAGTCGACGTTTGAGTCCCCGGAGGATGACTCTGTTCGCGGCTTCGGCTTGCCCGTTGGTTTAAGGGTGTTCGACTGACGTGAAGTGTTGTTTTGTTCCCAGTCTGGTGACAAAGTCTTGGAACCCGTGGTCGGTGAATTGGGTGCCGTTGTCGGTCACCAGTGCCCTCGGAATTCCAAACCTGGCGAGGATGTTTCTTTTGTAGAAACGGAGGATGTTGTGCGAGGTGATCTTCGCGAGAGCCTTGACCTTGATCCATTTCGTGAAGTAATCCACGGCCACGATGAGGAATTTATTTTGATAAGTCCCTTGCACGAAGGGTCCGAGGATATCCATACCCCACCAAGAGAACGGCCACGGGGACGACAGTATGCTCAGCTCGTGAGGAGGGGCGAGGCGCATGTCACCGTGCCTCTGGCACTTGTCACATTTCTTGACGTGTTCCTTGGCATCTTGCTGCATCGTCGGCCAGTAATATCCCGCTCGAAGGGCTTTCCTTGCCAAGGACTTACCGCCTATGTGTTGGGCGTTGATCCCTTCGTGTATCTCCCGTAGTACCTTGGGGACTGTGGATTCGTCGACGCATTTTAGGAGGGGGATGGAGAATCCTCTGCGGTATAGTTTGTGCTCGAGCACCATGTAGGAACATGCTCGCCGCTTTGTGACGGTCGCATCGGCCTGGTTCGATGGGAGTTCGCCTTTTGTCAGGAAATTATAAATCGGGGTCATCCAGGACGTCGCATCCCCTATGGCATGGACCTCGACTGTAGTCGAGGATCTTTCGATACTCGGGCGTGCTAGGGATTCCTGGATGACGGATTTGTTCCCGCCCTTCTTTCTTGTGCTTGCGAGTTTGGACAATATGTCTGCCCTCGTGTTTTGCTCGCGGGGAACATGTGAAATTTCCGCCCGTACAAACTTTGTCATGTATTTTTTGACTAAGTTCAAGTACTCGACGAGGTTGTCGTTTTTGGCTTGGTAAGTCCCATGTACTTGGGAGGCGACGAGTTGGGAGTCGGTGTAGATCTGTACCTCGCGGGCTCCCAGGTCCTCGGCTAGTCTTAATCCTGCGAGCAGGGCCTCATATTCTGCTTGGTTGTTTGACGTTGGGAAGGAAAGAGCTAGGGAGTGCTCGATCACTACACCCTCTTCGTTCTCCAAAAGGATTCATGCGCCACTTCCGGACGAGCTGGATGCTCTGTCGACGAAGATGGTCCACTTGTGTTCCTTCCCCGGGGGTGGGTCATGAGTGGTCATTTCCGCGACAAAGTCGGCCAGGGCCTGTGCTTTCAGGGCTTTCCTACTTTCGTACTGAATGTCGAATTCGGAGAGTTCCAAGGACCATTTCAACATTCTGCCCGCCATATCGGGCCGACCCAAGAGTTGCCTCACCGGTTGGTCGGTTCGCACGGTGATTGTGTGGGCCAGAAAATAGTGTCTGAGCCTTCTCGCTGTGTTGACGAGGGCTAGAGCCACCTTTTCTATCTGTTGGTATCTGCTTTCGGGTCCCTGCAGGGCTTTGCTCGTGAAGTAGACGGGTTTCTGTCCGTCGGGGGTCTCGCGGACGAGAGCTGCGCTGATGGCTTCGTTCGAGACGGCCAAGTATAAAAATAGTGGCTCCCCGTCGGCTGGTCGAGATATCACGGACGGTTGAGATAGACTTTGCTTTAGGTGGCGTAGCGCCTGCTCGCACTCCTCGTTCCATTTGAAGGCTGCTTCCTTTTGAAGGAGTTTGAAGAAGGGGAGGGCGTGCTGAGCGGACCTCGCGACAAAGCGGGACAATGATGTGAGCATTCCGTTCATGATTTGTATCGACTTCTTCGACGTTGGCGTCGAGAAGTCTGAGAAAGCCCGACATTTGTCGGGGTTAGCTTCAATTTCTCGTTCTATTAGGTAGAATCCGAGGAATTTCCCTGCCTTGACTCCGAACGTACACTTCTCGGGGTTGAATCTCATTTTGCATTGTCTTGCTTGGGCGAAGACTGCCCTGAGGTGTGCTGCATGGTCGGTGTCTGCCCGGGATTTGACGATCATGTCGTCCATATACACCTCGAGCATGTCGCCAATCTGTTTGTGGAAAACTTTGTTCATCATGCGCTGGTAAGTTGCCCCAGCGTTTTTCAGTCCAAAGGGCATTACGTTGTAGTAATAGTTGCCCGAGCTGGTCATGAAAGCCGTGCAGTGTTTGTCGCTCACGGCCATCAGAATTTGGTTATAGCCCGAGTAGGCATCCATGAACGACAATGTTTTGTAGCCGGCCGAGTTGTCGACCAGCATGTCAATGTTAGGCAAAGGGAAAGCATCTTTCGGGCAATCCCGGTTGAGATCGGTATAGTCAACACACATCCTCCATTTTCCATTATTCTTTTTAACGAGTACAGCGTTTGACAACCAGGTGGAATATCGGGCTTCAGAAATAAAATTTGCCTCTAGGAGGTCTTTTACAGCTTTTTCAGCAGCCTCCGTTTTTTCTGGAGACTGCCTACACCTACGTTATACTACGGCCCTAGTGGCTGGATCTATGGCGAGGTGGTGACAGGCGACCTCAGGGTCCAGTCCGGGCATCTCCGCGGCGCTCCAGGCGAACAGATCAGCATTCTCGTGCAAGCAGGCCTTGATTTGCTTCCTGGCCAAGTCGGGAAGGTCTTTGCCAATCTTCACTCCCTTGGTCGGATCCGTGCCGAGGGGGACGAGCTCAAAATCCCCGTCCGGTATTGGTCGGAGTGGGATTTGCTCGCCGCTGGAAGGCTCGTCCTGGTCGAAGCGAGTGTCCAGAGCTATAGAATTGACCTTTGGTGGAGCTTTCTGGACTTCTTCCTCGGGGGACTCTTTCTTGTCGGGCTCCTGTCACATCCTTTTGGCGGGTCTGGTCCCTATGTCGACAGTATCACGTCCCTTAGAAGCGGCGTTGAAGCACCTCCGGGCAGCGGCTAGGTCTCCTTGGATAATAGCTACTCGTGCCCTCTTGGTGTAGAACTTCATCTTCAGGTGGACGGTCGAGGGCACCGCTGTCAGTTCTGCCAGTGTTGGTCTCTCCAAGATGCAGTTGTACAGAGACGGACAGTCGATGACGAGGAAGTGTACTTTGACTTGTCTTGTAGTCGTCCCTTCGCCGAACGTAACCAGAAGCTCGACATATCCCCAAGGTTTGGAGGTCGAGCCGTTGTAACCTTATAAGTCCGACCCCACATACGACGAGAGATGTGAGTCGTCCAGCTGTAGGGTTCGGAACAGTTGGCTGTACATGACGTCGACGGAACTCCCTTCGTCGACCAGGATGCGATGTACATCAAAATTGGCCATTCTCTCCCTTATCAGTAAGGGGATGACCGTGTTCGGGGCTCCGCCGGGGAGCTCTTCTAGGTAGAAGGTGATGGGCTCTGACCTGCCCTTCACCCTTTCGAACGTCACTGTTTGCGGGGGAGCCGCGTCGACCAGCTCGTCCAGCTTCCTCTTAGCTGAATTGATGGTCGTCGTTGAACCCGCCGCCGTTGATGACCATGGCGGAGGGGAAGTATTCCCACCTGTTGTGCATTGTCAGCGGCTTCTGCAGGTGCTCGGGGATGTCGAAGTCCTCGGGCCTGGTCACGGAGAAGGCGGTCTGGATGGGCACCGACTCGTCAGATGGTCGGGCGTCTTCCTATGGCTCCCTGGTTTCTTGGGCGTCACGACGGGGAGCGTCGCTTCGTCGGTACTGCGCGAGCCTCCCTCCCTTGATGAGGGTTTCAATGGCATCCTTGAGGTGGATGCAATCCTCAGTCAGGTGACCATGGCTCCTATGGTACTGACAATATTTGTTTTTGTCTGCTCCGGGCTTGGCGGGAGCAGGTCGGGGGCGTTTGACACCGCCGTCCTTGAAGTCAGTGCTGGCACACTCCACCAGAATACGCTCGCGGGAAGCTGTGAGCGGAATGTACTCGGTGAAACGCCCCGAGGGTCCCCTTTGGTCTCAGGCTTCCCGGGGTCTGTCTTCCTTTCTTTTCTCCCCGGTTCGTCGAGGAGGAGGTGCTTCCTGGCGCGAGCTGTTGTTAGACCCGCGAGTCCTGGGGTCTCAGGCCCTGTTGGCCGCTTCCCTTTCCTCGTAGTCCATATATGCCCGAGCTTTTTCGAGGAGGGCGTCGAACGTCCTGGGTGGCTCGATACCCACGGCTTTCCTAAATTCAGTGTCAGGGAGGAGCCCCCTCTCCAGCAGATATCTCTTCATATGGTCCGCGCAGGGGACCTGTATAGCTTCCCGATTGAAGCGATTGATGAATTCCCTCAAGGTCTCATCCTGTCCCTGGATGATGGCCTCGAGGGCCGCCTCGGTCTTCGGATGTCGCCGAGAAGCTGTGAACGAACTGATGAACTGGTTCTTCAGGTTTCGCCATGAGGTGATTGAGCCCTGGGCAAGCCCTTTGTACCAGTCCATGGCCACCTTCCTGAGGGTCGTGGGGAATAGCCGGCATTTGATGGGCCCCCCGACGTTGTGGTAATGCAGCATGGCCTCGAACCCGTCTATGTGGTCGACCGGGTCCGCGACTCCATCGTACTCCTTCAAGTGTGGGGGCTTCTCCATGCCCGGGGGGATGGGTGCTTCCATAATAGCTTGCGACAGGGGACCGCGGGGGTCGTCCTCGTCGCTCATCTCCGGAGACAGAGATGGGGACCTGTAATACTGTCTGGCACGACGGTCCAGGTCGTGCTGAGTCTCTCTCGACCGGGATGCCCGATGGTTGAATTTTACACGTCCGTCTCCGGAGTGCCTTCTTTCTTGTCTCGCCGGGTCGCGACTAGGCTCTCCGGCTTGAATGATGGGCTGCCTCTCCAAATGGGGCCGTTTCCCCTTTGGTCGGGGTGATTGGCTTCAAGAGGTTTCCCTGTAATATCTTCGCGGGGGAGATGGGTGTCGAGTTTCAGTCACTTGAGGAGGGGGAGTATGGGGCCTCCGATGCCTCCTCGAGGGTATCCGTTCGTCCTCAAGCGCCCTTAGTCTTTCCCCTTGGGCGAAGATGAGATAGTTCATTTGATTAATCGCTGCGAACAGCGCTTGAGTTGTGGCGTCCGCCCCGGCGGGAACGGGGACTTCCTGGAACCGGGCAGCCCTGTAGTTCGCGAGGGCTGTCGGGTCGTCTTCGAGTGGCGGAGGGACTGAGGAAGATGAGGCAGTAGCTCCGTCCCGGTAGGTGGAAGTTCCGGGGGCATCTGTCACAGGAATGGTGTTGTGGTCGGGGTTGCCAGCGTTATCAAGGTGTCCGTTTTTGTCCGCGGTGCCGTTGTTAGTGTCGACGACGCGGACGTTCTGCTTATCGCGAGCTTGATCAGCCATGATAGCGGTAGTTGAATTTGAGCTTTGGTCTTCGAGTTTTGCAAGACGGGGAAGCTAGATTCCCACAGACGGCGCCACTGATCTAACTTGATCAGACTTGGACCGTCACGGCTGGCTCCGAGCTGAATTTTTGAACGAGGTGGGGGGGGGTACCTGCAAGGCACTCCGATGCTGAAGTAAGTAAGAGTACGAGCAGGCAAAGTGTGAGTATATGTGATAGAATGAATACCTGACCCTCTGGGAACAGAGGGTATTTATAGCCCCCAGCGCTGGGCCAAGGTTCCTTCATTGGGCCGGGCAGGTTTGGCCCAATGGAGGAACTGCCAGGTTCTACGTGCATAGTGGGGACCCGCACGTGGTCCCCTTCCTGGATGTCCTGCGTGAAGTGCGGGCAGACAAGGACGTGGTCTTTTCGGGGTCCCGTTGAGAGTGTAGTGGACTGTGTCTGCCGTTGGTGGAGTGCTCGAACTGAGGTCGAGCTGGATAACACGAGGTCGAAGATGTCGCCCCAGTGAAGTATGTCGGGCATAGCTGTGGTCCTTAGGTCGGCGTGACCCCTAGCAAGTCCGTTTGGATTGGGCCTTTATCGTTGCTTTTGGGCCAGCCCGGCCCAGTCCAGAACAGTAGGCTTACGAATTAAAATCGTGGCAAGTTCCCCAAATAAAAATTAACATCCTATTTCCTAAAAATTGCAATTATAAACTCTAGTATCCTTGTGAACAAGGTAGATGAGGGGTGCCTAACACCTTCCCTTCGTCTATAAACTAGTCAAGCAACTTAGAATCTGTGACCAAATTAGGATTATCCTTTATATTCCATTTCTAAAGATAAAAATTAAGGGTGGCGACTCTCATTTTCAAGTCGGTTATTACAACTGGCGACTCTGCTGGGCATTCAACCCTAGGGTTTAGAAACCTTTTCTTTTGGTTTAGAGTTTTTAGGGTTTTTTTATTCTTATATTTTATTTTATTTATTTATTTATTTTTATTATTATATTTTTATCTTTTATCATTTTTTGGTGGGATTTTATTTCAAAAAAATATATTTTCAAAAATTCTTAGAAAGAAGGTTCGTCTATTGGCCAAGGGGATACATCACCCCTATGAGTTTTTGTCACGACTTCGCCTAGAGTCAGCGGAATTCCAAAAAATAAATATGTCTAAAGAGATATCCTCTTGGGGGGTAGGACTTTGGAACAAAACCTATGAATTTTTGTATAAACCCTAAACTAAATTCTCATGGTGAGACCTTTCGCGACCTTAGAGACGAAAGTTTCGGTCTGCAAAGAGGCTCCGCTTAAGGGAGGCCCTTGCGCCTTTCCCTCTAGTTTTATCCATAATGCCCTTAAGGAAACCACCTTATGGTAAGGGTAGAATATCCTTAGGCCAAAACTAGGATCCTACCAACTAAGGATACCTTTCATGAAATCCCTTTACTATGCCACACATGCATTCATACATTTTGCATTTCACATATTCATTATCCTTCATTATTTTTTGTCTGTCTTATTCACAGGATTAAAAAATATAATCAAGGTTTTTGGTGAAGTATCTTAAAATGAATGCCAGAGGAAAACAACTTGTTTGTATTAATATTGTCAAGCCAGATATGACGAAGATCAAAACCATCAAAGGGAAATTATCTGAAAGGGCTTTGAAGATGTTTACTCGTTGTTATGGGGATACCCTTGAGTTGACAAAAGTGGATGTATAATTAGATGCTATTTCTTCTTTGGTTCAGTTTTACGACCCTCCATTAAGGTGCTTTACCTTCCAAGATTTTCAGCTAGCATCGACTTTGGAAGAATTTGATAGACTCTTGAATTTCTCTAAGGGAAAAGCTTATATGGAACTATTACATTAAATACTTATAAAATGGTTTAGGGATCCGTTACCCTGAATTTTCACTTAATTACAAAAAAGAAGATGATGTACAAGGGATTAAGAGATACTATTTGGAAACTAAAGCCCTTTATTTTACCGATAACAAAGAATGTGACTCTTGTGTTTATTGTTTAGGGCTACTTGTATTTGGTGTAATTTTGTTTCCACGGACTTTGGACTATATTGACCCTACAACTATTAGTGTATTTTGGGGCGCAAAAGCTTTGAATGCGAACTCAACTCCTACTTTACTTGTTGATATTTATTATGCACTTCACACTCAGTATGAAAAGGGAAGGGGTACTCTAAACTGTTGTATCTCACTCTTATATTATTGGTTTATGACTCATCTCTATAAGGAAAATTAAGGTTTTTGGTGAAGTATCTTAGAAAAGCAAGCAAGCACCGATAATGTTTCACACACTTGTCATGTACTAAGGAATAAACAACATTAGACAACTTGGTCGGACGGACCGACCTGCTCTGATACCACTAATGTAACACCCCAATTCTATCCGACGGATAATAATAAAATCAGAGTTCGACATAATTAGGATGCTACATTTTAAACTTAAAATCAAACTTCATTTAATCGCATATAAAATAGATACATAACACTTAATTCCGATGAACTGATAACAACCTGATTTATTCTTTAAAATCAAACAACTTTTTATTGATAAGCAGCAGAATCTACATACTCAACTTCAATTCACTTAACATATTTTATCCAACTAAAACAACTTCAATATGCAACATCAAATGCGACTCAGTTACAATGAACATGCATGTGGTACCATTGGAGCAGAACTCCCAACTTAAAAATGGAGCAGAACTCCCAACTTAGAAACGGAACAGAACTCCCATCTTAAAAATTGTCAATTAATAGAGGCATCAACAAGGCATAAGCCTTCTTCACAGTTTTCTAATCCAGGTGTTGTACCCCAAAATTTTCCCTCTCATGTTTCCCAAGGTTTTTTATCTTGTATGAGTGGTTACAAACACTTGCCTAAAGAAAAATAAATTTTTGAATGTTAGCAAAGTGTCTTTCGATTTGCAGTTAAACAGTGCCCTTCGATTGGCATAACAGAAAGCTTCGACTGGGCTCCTAAAACCCTTTGATCAAGCATTGGCCCATCAACTTCGATTGTGCGTTGATTCCCCTTCGAACAAGCCTTGGTCCAATCTTCACAAGCAAGAATCCCCTACAAGTTTGCTTCGATTCACCAGCAGTGAACTCCTGCATACAAGCTTCGATTGGACGCTGAATCTCCTTCGATCAAGCTTAATTCACAAAGCTTCCTCATGCTTGCCTTGGTTTCACAAGGCAAAGAACCTTCAGTTTTCCTTCGATCTACAAGGCAAAAGGCCCCTTTCACTGGTCTTCAATTCACAAGACAAAGGGCTGCTTCAGACATGCCTTTGATTCACAAGGTAAAGGCCCCCTCTTCATCTTGCCTTCAGCACACAAGGCCAAGACTCCTTCAGATTCGCCTTCAATTCACCAGGCAAAAAGCTTTCTTCGACCCACAAGGCATTGGTTGCCTTTGTGCCAGCATTCGACTGGGAAATGGTCCCCTTTGAAACAGTTTTCCACACTTCGAAATGCATGAAAGTCCCTTCGAAGGCGCATTCATGTGGTCCCTTTGAAGAAGCATTCATTGGTCCATTCGAAGGACACATGACTATTGAAAATAAGTTTGCTTTGCGATGAGTCTTGGTCCAAGATGCTTTTGGATAAAATCTTGTACGCTTCCAAGCCCAAACCCCGTGCACAAGCACATTCTTGCCAAAGGAATATTCGACTGACCAGAATAAAGTCTTTTGATTGGGCTAATTGAGTAGTGTCAAAGCAATCAAAGAGAGCGAACTTTGGGGCTGATCGAAGAAGCCGGAATGTTAAGACTTTGTACAAATCGAATTAAGATCCAGAGTCAATTGAAAAGCAAATATCTGAGGGGCTTTTGAAGAAGCCCTGATGAAGGAAACTCTGAACAGATTCGAATCTAGAGTCATCAAAAAGGACAAATGCTCTGATGAAGAGAATTATGGGCAATTCGAATTGATGCAGATATTGACTTAATTAAAGAAACTCTGATAAGGGAAAACTTTGAATTCATAGTCATAAAAAATATGAGCAATTTGAAATGATGTGGATGGACTCCATCGAAGGATATGAATCAGAGCCATTCGAAGGAGGCAATCAGAGTCATTCGAAGGAGGGAATTCGAAAGTCAAATGTGTCCAAGTTCATAGTAAATTCAAAAAGGGACAAGAAACCATGTCTTTGGCAAAGTTTCAAAGTGATATTCATGGCCTTAAAACACCAACTTAATGGCTGTTTATTTATTTTCCCTCTTGTCCCCTCCATCCCATCTATATAAGGAGCACACTAGCAAGCTTCAAGGACACAAAAAAACAGCCTAGAAGAACTCTACAAAATTTGCAAAAAAATTCCAAAGTTGTCAAAATCCAAAAACCCAATTCCGGTCCATTTCAATCTGATTCAAAGGTTCCATCAACATCCTTAGATTCCCAGGATTCATTCCCAGTCCTCATTCAAGCTATCACACGCCCATAAGTGCCAAACCAGAACCACCTTTTTTTGGTAAAGTTTTCAAATGCGTATCTCTAGTTTTATGATATATTAATGCCTTTTGATGATTGATTCGTGCTCAGGATGATTCATAGGACAGGTTTGACATAAGGTATGTGTGCTTTGAGGCTTAAAAGCCAACTTTCCATTGTTAGGGTCTTGAAGTCGTTAAGCTTTAATCTGGGTGATGCAGTTACTTTTAGGCCAATCTAAGGCCAAATTCAGAACCAGAACATGATTTTACATAGGATAGGACCCTTGGTTTTGCTTTAAATTATGTATTTTTTAGGAAATGAGCTTTGGATTGTCCGGAGAAGGTGATCGGAGGTTTGACTTCGGTCGCTGACTCCGACAGCTTGGTTGTCGTCCTCTCATTGGCTCACGGAGGCCAACGCGTACGTTTTTATTTTTTTGAATATATTTGACTTTATTTCAAATATAATGTAATGCTTTGGTTATAACACACGAATTGTAAAGCAGATCAATTGGTAAAGGCGTGCATGTGTGAAGGAGAGGGCCTGGGTTCGAATCCCAGGTCCAACATTTTTATCTTTTCTAATGAATTGTGTGCAGACCCGGTGCTCCTCGTGGCCTATTGCACATCATACATCATCAGATCCAAGCCCTCAGAAGCATTTTTGATCCAAGTCAAAGCATCCAACGCGCAAGCTCATCATGCACCCTCAAGACTGCTCCACACCTGATCCAGCGTAGCCTGGGCTTAATTTCAATTGTGCCCATCAATTTCAAACAACACCCCCCTTATTTTTCTTTTGCTATCAGGCCCATCTAGCATTTTTGTCGTATTGTTGTAGTTTTATTTATTTTTATTTTCTTTCTTTATTAATTAAACAAATAATCAGAAAAATCACAAAAAAAATATTAAGTTAGTATTTTTTTAATTAAACTAATTTTTTAAATAAATTAAATAATTTTTTTAACTATTTCTTAAATTTAAAATGAATTAGAACTTAGGACTTGATTTAGATTTAATTATTTTCTTGTCATAATAAAAAACTAAAAAAAAGAACTTAGACTATTTTTCTTGATTAACTTTATTTTCTACGTAGACTTTAGGATAATTAATTTAATTATTTTCTCAAATCAAAAAAATAAACAAAAAAGATTTTCTTATTTCATTTAGAATTGCCTTAGGTTTTAGATGTCTTTATCTTTCGCGCGTTATATATTTTTTGCATTTTTACATTATTGTACCTGTATACTGGATGTAATAGACTAATTAGAATTTTTACCGCTTTCCTTATTTTTTCTTCCCCCAAGCTTTGTACATTGTAAATGCCCCTCCCCGAAGCCATGTAATAGTCTAGGTTTTCACTTTCCGCACTTTACATTTCCTACAAAAATATTAACTGTTAGTAAATAGGGTTGTATGGCAAGGCTGAAAGCAAACGTTAGCAAACCCTAAATGCACAAGATAAATAATTGAGCCAAAATGATCCAAGATTTCATTTTCAGCAAGCAAACCCCCTTAATAATATACCTCCTTTTTAATTGTAGGGAAAGCTTAATGGGCCATCAGATTTTGATGGTCTATTTTTGAAACAACACACCCCCTCTATAAAGGTGAACCCCATATACATGAATTTGACAACAATATATTATAGAGGAAATTAGGATACTAGGAACTAATAACAATAAGGAATAAATTATTCTGAAACCAGTAAGGAAAATTTAGGGTATGACACTTAACATTTCAAATCCCTTTAGCCTTAGTTGTACATTGCAACATAGATAACATTAGTTTAATTATTAGTCTCGGTGGGTTCAAAAATCTTTTAAAACTACGCAATAGACTGTGAACTTGCAGTTCCATATTTCGACAGATATATAAAGTCGCGATCATATCCCTCTCTCTATCATTCAATTGCATGCTTATATTTAGTTGTTAGGTTTATCGCTTATAATTACATGATTCATATGTTTAGTGCATTCATAGTCTTAATTTGTGTATGCTTAGGTTTGATTAAAATTGATTTTTTGAAATTATCTTGGCATTGATTATTCTGTAAGAATTGTAATTGGATTTTCTTCAAATGGAAAAATAGTTAAATGTGTTAAACATCATGTTTAAAGCTTTAACCATTAATCATTACATTGTCTATTATCTCATTATAAATCATTGGTGTGTGTATAATGTCAATCTTCTTCCAATAACTAAAACCTTTGAAATCTATGTTTTTACCATCTTATTTTATGCTTGCTAAATACGATTTTTAAAGTCGAAAATAAGATACGTTTATTTGTCTATTCAACCCCCCTTCTAGACACTTAACACCATATTCAAACTAACAGAACCCTCAATTTGTGTGAAATGACAACTGAGTATCAACTTGAGTCGCCACCTCCATATCATCTACCTCTATATCAACCTGAGGAGGAACCTCAATATCATCCCGAGTTGTTAACTCTACGTCAACATCATCAACAACATCTAGATCAACATCAAGATCTCTAGTATGTCTAGCTTTACCTCCTCTACGCTATAGACTATTGGATGTGCGTGACTCCTTTATCCTCAATCAGTGAGAATCAGTGGGGACTACTATACCATCCCTAGCTTGCAACTACTCTTCGCCATCTCCACCACCTCCAGTAGAGGACTCTACAAGTTCTCTCTCTACTATATCACTGAATCTCGGAACAAACGTGTTGTCTCTACCTTTGGTTCCCACTACATAAAAAAAAGAATTTATGTCAAAATTTACAAGGTATAGAAAAAATGAATGAAGATATTGCACACAAAGCGTATCTGAGATTGTAAAAAACTATGGATGTTTGTAAAAATTAAACTTTGTATTATTGTGAAAACTAAACTCTCTGCGATTGAAAAAATGACTGCCACATTTCAATACGGTTTGTAGTAATTATTGTTTAATTTTAATATAAATACACAAGTTAAGAGGACATATTCTTTTTTGTAACGATATAATAGAAAACTACTGGTGTTGGGATTCGAAACGTATAATCCTTAACCTATCACCACACTAGTGCAGAAATGACTTTTTACATCGGGCGAAAATAACTTTTTACATCGATTCTGGGTTCGATGTAAAGTCAGGAGATATAGTAAATCAGGGACTTTTTATATCGATTTTGGGTCTGATGTGAAAAAGACAGTTAACACATCGGTTATAAGCTAAGCCTGATTTAAAAAATAATTATAACATTATTTTTTTAAAAATTGACGCAACATTTTACATCGGGCTAACTTGGGACCGACGTAAAATACACCCTTTTTACATCGGTTGGGATTAATGCCCGATGTAAAATATTCAGCGTTGATAGTTTTTACATCGGTTGCTATTAATGCCCGGTGTAAAATGTAAGCAATTTTTTTTGAATAAAATATTTATTTTCTGGATAATTCCCTGTAAAATTAAAATTGGTACCCATTTTTTCATATTTTTCCAATATCATACAGACTAAATTTAGGTCGATATATATATGTCATAGCTTTCCAACATCACATAGACCACATCTAGGTCGATATTTTCATATTTTTCACAACAAACTTACAAAATGAACAATTGTATAACAAACTTGAATTGTATCACAACAAACAAACTCACAACAAACTTACAAATATATATTCTTCACAAAACATACAAAAATATTCAATTATTTATAAGTCTTTTTCCAAACTTGAATTACCAATATAAAATCCACAAGTAGATGAGTTATAGCTTCGGTAGACAATACCAAAATCACATTTCCTGACAATAAATAATAACAATTAACATCAGCAAAAAATATCAAGAAACTCAATACATGTGCAAAAACCACATGTAATATGAAAATACTCAATAATAACAATTATGTGCAAAAACCACAACTTAGACAATTCTATAAAATTTACCAGATAAAACTTAATTTTTATATAACTCAAAGAAACATTTTGCCCAACGGAGTCACAAATCATCTTGTGTTAATTCTGTTGGGTCGTCAAATACCTATAATACATAAATATAACAATATAGAGTTATTCTTTAAAAATTCATATTAAGTTGCAATGGCTATGATGTTCCAATGACTAATGTTAAGATATCGTTACGTCCAACCAGAACAATCGCACCTTTTCAGCTTCTTGAACTAGAGAATCCTACAAAATGCAAGAACCACAATTAATCAATCACAAATATAATGATACTTGAATTATTTTTCATTGTTTAATTACAATTTTTTCAGCAACCTCTTGTGTAGATTTTGATGTGTATTCTCCTCCTTTATTTTGTCGTGCTCTCTTCCATAACTCATGGAGTGATGATGGAGATGGACTACCATTATCATCTAATGTGGAATTATCTCCCGATGATGACTTTTCTTTCATAATTTTCTCCTCAAGCAAACGATACTCTCCACGAGACAATAAGTGTGGGTATACATTCTTAGCCACATTATCCTTACCCTTTTGACTTTTTTTCTATTATAAACTCAAAAAGTTATTAATCACTGAATATAATAAAAATATTATGCACACAAAAACATATAACTCCTACTAACCTTAAATTCAGGGGTATCTCGAATCTTGAGAAACTCTTTCCATGCGTCTTCTGTAATAAAGATATACTTGACATATGGAGGAGGATCATTTTCTATGGGATGATTAATATATCTGTCTGTGAGTTGTGTCTTAAAACCTCTCCATCGCTCTCCTGCATATTTAATCCATTCTTTCTTTAATCCATCCTTCTTTGGATCATTACATTCTGGAATAGTGAAATGAGCCTACAAATATAGTATATGTCATATGTTGTTAATTAGTATATGATTATAAAATATAATAAAGTGTTGTATTTAAAATACCTGAACATCAGTCCAAATAGCATATTTTACGCCTTCATCTACTTTTTTCCAATCATTTTTCACAATACTACAGTACTGTCGAGCAAGACATGCTATATAACTCTTAAAATGTGTAGCATTTTTACCAACACCAATACATTCATAGGTTCTTGGATTAAACTCGACCTTTATCTTTTCACATGTTTGATGAACTTTGTCAATTTGTGTCATGAAAGTGGGACCTCTAACTCTTCTTTTATTGGGGTTCTTTATTTGCACAACGAACACATGGACTGAGAAAAAGCGCAGGAAGACTTTTTTCAGCATTACTTTCAGCAAACTGTAGAAATTCTATCACTCCATGTTCGTACTCGTCACTTAATCGATTAGCTCTCATCCAACTATGATCCATAACTATGTTCACACAGAGGAAGGTCTAACGAAGGGTGTGCCCGCGGCTGTGCTACTTCACGGAGATTCCGAGATCGTAAGTTGTGCTGCTTCACAGAGAAAGAAAAATAGAATCAAATTTCAATGGCAATGTGATAACTCTATTAAGTTTGATAGGTTAAAGATAAACTGTGTGTTTCTGAGAGGACCATTAACGTTTCATTCCGAGGTTCCTAAGGAGACAATTTCTCTAATTAAAAAGAATAACATATACACAACATGTACTATATTCTTAACTCTATACAAAATATATACTATTTATAACTAATTAGACTTAATAAACTCTCTAAGAATAATAAACTATTTAGTAATTAAAAAACATATATGAACAAAGGAATGGATTCACCAAGCCACCGAGTTAGTATCTAGTATAATCTTCTAATTGGTTTTATATGTACTTCCAATTATTTTATAATGTATCTCAGTAGCAAGCAAAATAACAAGAATATATTAAAAACTTTTTTGTATATATCTCTCTCTTAGAAATCCATAGATATACAATAAAGTTGAACAAAATAGAAAATTTCTTACCGAAATCGTAGTTCGACGGCGGAGGGGGTTTCGAAAAAGGAGGAGGGGGTTTCTTATTGGAACCGTCTTCGTGAACGGCGGGAAAGGGCGGCGGAGGAGACGGATGGTGACGGAGACGAACGAAGGGCGTTCGTAGACGGACGGAGACGGAGACAGAGTAGTGGGCGGAGAGAGCGGACGGTGTTGGCGGACGGTGTTGGCGGACGATGTTGGCAGAGGGTGTTGGCAGAGTACAGATCTCGTTCGTGGGATTCTGTTTTGAAGAGTCAATAACTAAATGAACAGCAGCAGGGCTTATTTCGTAAATATATATTACACTTTTTACATCGGTGGATTGAAATAACCGATGTAATAGTTATTTCGGTTCTACTTTTTACATCAGTGGAAGTTATTGACCGATGTAATGGTTGTTTTTTACATCGGTGGAAGTCAATGACCGATGTAAGGATTTTCTGATTTTTTACATCAGTGGAACGCAAGGCCCGATGTAAGGGTTCTCTGGTTTTTTATTTACCAATTTGCCACCTAGTTTTTTACATCAGTGGATAGCAAGGCCCGATGTAAGGGTTTTTTGGTTTTTTTTTCCAATTTCCCACCTTGTTATTTATTTACAATACTGCCACCGTATTTTTTTTTGTAAAATCTTTTACATCGGTTTATTACTTTGACCGATGTAATAGCCAGCGAAAATTTCTTTTTTAATATTTTTTATATCATTGCAAATAAATACCTGATGTAAAATCTTTTTAATTTTATTTTTTACATCATATATTTTAATACCTGACGTAAAGTCCTTTTCTCAAATGTCATTTTTTTAGTAGTGATTTTTCAAACTTTTTCAGTTACCTGCGAGTTTTCCTGCATATTTGACATTATCTGCGGACTAACCTGCGGATTTTATTACGGAATTATCTGTGGAAAGATTGTCCACAGATAATTCCACAAGTAAATCCGCAGAAAAAGTCAAATCTATAGGAAAATCCACAAATAAATAGAAAAATTAAAGAAAAAAAATTAGGAGATGGCTAGACACCATCTTACTTGACACCTCGTTTAAAAAAAAATCAATAAATGCGCTATCTGAGATGACTATTACATTATAATATTTTTTTGAAACAAGACCATTTGTATAAATTTCTTCGAAACATGATTATTTATGTATTTATTTTTTCAAAACATAATTATTGCTGGAAAAAATTCATCAATATTTATCTCGTACTTTGTTATGTATTAATTATAAAATATTTATTTATTTTTTATACTTGTCATTGACAAATATTTGTTCTATAAATTAAAAATATGTCTATTATATTTTTTTTTAATAATTATTTATGACAAATACTTATCTAATATTTTTTATATTAATCAATGTCAAATATTTAAAAAAATATATACCAATATCCTTCTAATACAATCAATAATTATCTTAATCAATGTTTCATAAATAATTTTTTAAATAAAATAAATAATATATTATAAGATTAAATTACAGTTTTAATCCTCTTATTTTATCTGATTCACAATATATCTATTTTAAAATTAAACGGTTTTGATCTTCCTCTCATTTTTTAATACTATAAATCAATAAAATGTCAGTTTTTAAAATTATTATTTTTATTTATAATGTTCCACAAATAATTTTTATATGATGATTTGACACATCATTTAAAAATAAACAAATTGTCCATTTTAAAAAAAAATTGTAAAAGAGAGACTAAAACTATTTGATTTTAAAATAAGAGGATCAAAAATTTAATTAAACTATATTATAATAGGAGGATTAAAAATGTAACTAAGCTATATTATAATTATTGTCATTTATATTTAAAAAATATAAAAAATATGTTATTTGAATTAATTATAATTAATATAATATGTTTTTTTTGAGTTAATTAGAGAGAAAATATATATTATTTGAATTAATTTAATTAACATAATATAAGTATTAAAATTTTCTTGTAATTAATTTAATATAATTTTTTTTTAATTTTTAATATATAAGATCAATATTATAATAATTTGTAAGTTGGAGTATGTCATTTTTATAATATATTATAATTAGTTTTTACTTGTTTAATATATATATATATATATATATATATATATATATATATATATATATATATATATATATATATATATATATATATATATATATATATATATATATATATATATATATATATATATATATATATATATATATATATATATATATATATATATATATATATATATATATATATATATATATATATATATATATATATATATATATATATATAAGTGAGTGATATAAATATTTTATATATAATTGACATGTGTCAAATTTGCAAGTGGGGGTAGTATAGATATATTTTGGTGGTAATATGTTTTCTAAAGTTTTATGGTGGATGGATGGTGGACTCTAGCTTGGCAAGGCAAAGAAACTAAAGATTGAAGATTATTAAACGTGAGATTATTAAATGTAATATTTTAATATTTAAATGTGAGATCGATAATCATGTAACTTCATTTATATATTTTAATTTTATTTCTTTTTGTTTTTTTTTTTTTTGGCAACTTTATCGAGAAAACTTTATAGAACCGCGTCTAAATATTTTTAGAGTTTAATTAATATATATTAACAGTATAAAATAATTTTATATTATCATCTAATAGAAAATAAATAATATGTTATGTCATTTAATACTTTTAAAATAAAAATATATTTTAATTAGATATATGATTATGATTGATTGATCGTATAAAATTATTTTATAATCTCAATGCATCAAACACTTTTCTTATATTTTTAGGTATAAGAGCTTATAATTACTTGTAAATAATTATAATATGGTGTCACTTTTTTTTGACGGGGATATGGTGTCATATTATTCAACTTGTTTGTTGTGTTTTTTATGGGTACGTTCGGATTAACGGTAAATAAAATTAATTTTAGTCAAATTGAATTTAATAGAATTGATTTTATCAAAATTGAGTTTAGTAGAATTTATTATATTTGAATATATTTATATAAAAGTGAGTTGAACAATAAATTTCAATATAAAAATTATCTAAAATCAATTATGGAGAGAGACACTACAAATTTTAAATTCAAGTCGAATTAATTCTGAAGACGGAATCAATTCTATTTTTGTCTAATCAAACATCTCAAAATCAATCAATAATTAATTATATACTTCTAAAATTGCTTTTAACCCTGTCGAAAATTAGACCAATCATACACTAAGTATCAAATAATCATACCGAAGTATGATCAATTTAATAGCTCTTTTTTTATTCAAATATTATATGACATCAATTCGATAAATAACCATTAAAATATTGGAAAAATAATGTAGCAACCAATATTCTTTATGATCGATGAACAATTACAAAATTTCTTGAAAAATACTCCCTCTAATTTTTAATATAAAAAAATTTATTTTTTGAAATTTATTGAAGAATTAATATATTTGAATTACATATAGTCCAAATACATTAATTCTTCAATAAATTTAAAAAATTAACTTTCTTATTTCTTATATTAAAGACAACAGGTATTAATGCCACGACCCTCTTAAAAGAGGATTCAAATTGTACCCTTTGACAATGTTTAGCATGATGAATAATCTCTTACTACATGAAAAATACGATTTGAATAGAATAAGAATGTCTCAAATAAAAATCCGTTTTATAAAGAGAATCTATATGAACAATAATTTTCTTATTAATCACTAAAGACTTTATCATCGATACATGACGAAATCCCTTCTCAGTTTACAATATTTGGTGATTTACTTTGACTAATAGGAAACATATTAGTAAAAGCACGTGGACACAAAACATTACATTGGTACTCTGGCGGACATAAACAAATGGGTCCCACACATGTGTCACAACAAGCTTTAGATGGACCAACATGTTCTTTTTGACACACACAGTAGGCTCCCCAACATCCACTGTAATAGCATGTTTTTGTACAACCAATACTCACAACACCTGATTCTATACACACATAATATCATAACATTAGCAAATTAGTAATAATGTAAAAGGTTAAAACTAAGATTTTTTTTCCCCACCTAGCACCTTTTTACTATTAAATTCCGGTACTATTATACATTTTCACACATATTTTTAATATACCATCTTTTTAAATAAAAATAAAATAAAATAAGAGTATCTGTTCATTAGATTAGCTGATGCTATTTAACTTATACAATTTTCATTCATTAGAACGACGAAATTGTTTAAATGTCGTTTTTTATTAATATAATATTAAAAATAAATTAAAATTAAAATTATTATTTAAAAATAAATTAGAATAAAAATTAATATTAAAATTAATATTTAAAAATAAATTAAAATAAAAATAAATGTTAATTATATTAATAAATAAATACTAAAATAAATAAAATTTATCTAAATAAAAATAAAAAATAACATAAATTATAAAATACGACTCCGCCACTGCAATGGACAGAGACTTTTATTATATTATTATTTAAGTATGGTTCCGCCACTGCAATGGGAAGAGCCTTTTGTTATTTTATTATTTAAGTACGGTTCTGTCACTGTAATGGACAGAGACTTTGTTATTTTATTATTTAAATACGACTCTACTATTGCAATGGACAGAGATTTTTATTATTTTATTATTTAAATACGGTTCTGTCACTGTAATGGGTAGAGGTTTTTGATATTTTAATTATAATAGAATTATATAATTTAAATATAATATATATATATATATATATATATATATATATATATATATATATAATATATATATATATATATATATATATATATATATATATATATATATATATATATATATATATATATATAATATATATATATATATATATATATATATATATATATATATATATATATATATATATATATATATATATATATATATATATATATATATATATATATATATATATATATATATATATATATATATATATATATATATATATATATAACTCAAGTAAGTTAATTTAAAAAAGAAAAAAAAATCAGATTAACATTCTTCCGTTCATCCAATGAGCGGACCTTCTTAAATTTACAACGTTTCTACCCATTACTTTTGCGGATGTCAGAAATATTCAACAGTTCTATTCATTCATTTGACGGATACTTTACAATAAAAATAGAATTTATTTGAAAAAATAGTAATATGAGAATATTAATTAAAGAGGATAGTATAGTGAAAAAATTTGTGTAAAAAGGTGATAAGGCATTAAAAAATTCTGAAAGTAAATTAGTTGGCTTTAAAAATCAAAATGTGATGCATAAAAAATTAAGTTATTAACATCTAACCTGATGCAATGACGAATAAAACTAACAAAAACGTCAACTTCAAAATAAGACCCATTGTAGTGTCTTTTGTTGTTCATCTACAATGTGCTTCAGATATTTATATATAGTCCATAGGTATGTCACCTTATTAAATATCACATTAAATTTAAATAAAAGTTTAAAATTGATATAGTATGTATTAATTATCTGGTCAAAATATCCCCTATTAAGATTTCGTCATGCTTTCTTTTTCCATTAAATTTTTTCTTTAAAATATTATTTTTATCATTGTTAATTGTATATAACACTTTGCTTGACCAAATAGTACAATTTTACCATTAACCAGTAGGAGTCCTACACGTTCTCAGACATGGTACATACATTTTTGTTTTTAAAAATGATAAAAATGTAACAAAAACTAAAATAATTTATAAAAATATTTGAATAAATTTTTTCTCATTTACAAAAAAATAATATTAAAATTCACTCATTAGTTTAAAAATAATATTTACTATTAAAAAATATAATAAAAATGAATAAGAATGAAAAAATAGAAATTCAAAATTATTTAACCAATAAAAGTTTATTATTTAAAAAAAATATTCTTATTTATATATGAAACATAAATATAATTTTTTCACATATATAAATATTTGGATTAATCGATTCTTTTTATATGTTAATATTAATTTTGTTTTGATATTATTTATAATAATATTTATACAATTATATAGTTTTATAAATATCAATTAATAACAAAGTATTTGTAAACAAAAATTAATTATATATATAAATATTAGTAACACAAATAAATATTTTTTATCTGTGTTTGGATTCATACATATATATATATATATATATATATATATATATATATATATATATATATATATATATATATATATATATATATATATATATATATATATATATATATATATATATATATATATATATATATATATATATATATATATATATATATATATATATTAATTGTACAGTTATAATAATATATGGGTTCACATGAATTCTGGTGTGGATACCCGTACTTTCGCACAGATATTCGTGTGATACATACGATTTTGTTTTTAAAATTTAATAAAATAATAAGAAAAATGAAATGAATAAAAAGACAAAATTGTCTAACCAAAATAGTTTATTATTTATAAAAGAGATAATAAATTGGTTTCAATATTTCGTTGCGGATATAAAATTATTTTAATCAACAATATTATTATTCTTATATAAATATTTTTGTTTTGAAATATTTATAAAATTAATTAAATCAATAATAAATTTGTTATAATTATTAATCAATATTTAAACCATATGATTTGATTCAAATATATTTTATATAGTTGATCAATATCATAAAAAATACTAATAACAATACAAATCTTAAATTGATAAATAAAAATCATTATTAAAAAATTAAAATTATTATAAATTATTAAAACCTATAAAAATCTTGATAATAACAATTCAAAGCAAAACAGGCCATCATTAAATTTGTCAAATTTGTTGTGTTCTAATTATATTTAGGGGTGATAAAATGGGACCGATCCGTTCGACATAATTGTTTTGTCGTATTTTTGTATGGGTCGGATTAAGGTTTTAGGATCACAATCTCAAATATGTCCATTCTACGGATTTTTAGAGAACGGATCTAAATGGAGCAAACATGCCTGTTTGTCACTTTTAATCATATTACACAAATATTTAAAAATAATAATTATTTTAATAACTATCAAAATTCAATTTCATATTATATTAAATTCTTGAATATTTATAATAAAAAAATTTAATAAAAATTTATAAAAAAGTATTTGGATAAAAGTTACTTTCTTAGATTTTTAATAAAAATATACTTACTGTTTTTCATATATAAATTTTAATTTTAATTTTTTGTTTTAAATACTAACATAAAGGTCATAGTTTATTAAAAATTGTAATAATAACTAAATATTTCGAGTGCAAATGTATGCATTATTATTAAAAGAAATAGTGAATAAAATTTATAAATAGTAACAAAATTTGATAAAATTGTAATAATAATTCTATGGTATAAAAAATATCAAATAATAGTAATATAAATTTAAAATTTTATATTGACTATGATTTTTTCTCTTGAATTTTTTTTTATGATTTTGTTATAAAAAACATAATTTATCTTGTGTTTTGTCTTTAAAAAATTTATAACTTTGTTATAATTGGTAATGGTGAAAATATTTTATATTATGTATTAAATTTAGTCTATTCTAGAAAATTAATATATTGAATGAAAGATTTCAATTTAATAAATTAAAATATTTAAAATTGATAATATAAGATGAAATCATTAAATAAAAGAATAATTTGATTTTTATAATAGATGATAGTTAAATAAAAAATAAATGTTTTAATTTTTTTAATCAAAAAATATTTTAAATTATAATAATTATTTCTCAGTATATTTAATGTGTGAACTGAGAATAAAATATTGATTTCAAAGTATTGATTTTTATTATTAATAATTTGATAGAATGGATTTGAAATAATAAGCTTTAATTCATTTTTCTTTGTTTTGTTTTCGTTTACTGCATTCTTAGTATGTTGAAAAGGTATTTAATACACTATCAGAATATGACTTCCTTTGGTCCACCATTCAAGGAGAAATTAACATATCACTCTCTAAATTAAATATGTCATTCTCTTAATTTTTTATATTTTAGATTTGTCTTTGATGAGTAAATTTTTGGACGAAATTTTCGATAAAAAGGGTGAAATTTTCGATATAGTGCAAATTTCCGATACACTCTTACCAAATTTCTAGTAAGGGTAAGTTTCTCGTGGTGTATTTTAAATTTTTGATAAATCGAAAATTTCAAATTTCTGTGTTAGTACCAGAAATTTCAGGTATACTGAAATTACCAGAAATTTCAGGTATACTGAAATTTCTGGTAGGTTATGTATTCAGATTTTTTCAACAATCGGAATTTTGCCGACATAATTGGAGGGTCCTTATTGCACCAACACATTTGTGTGTACTCATGACTTTGTAGACGCACGGGGTGTTCGTATCAGTGGGGGTCACGTTGTCTACGCGCTCAGCCACAACCTCATGCTCTGCAACCTGCTCAATCTCCGACTCCACAACAGTCACAGACACATGTACCTCCTCAATTAACCTTTGCAGTTAGTTGTCGACTCAACAACAGGAACAAAAGCATGTACCTCCGCAGTAGCTGGCTCCATAATATGCTCTGCAACTGGCTCCTCAGCTGGCTCCTTAGTAATGGAAACTCTTAGTCTTCGACGACGGGTTGCACGAAACTGATCATACTACTCTGCCAACCGTTTTTAGTGAAAACGGGTTGGACGATGTCGACCAGTCCGTAACTCGGAAGCATGTCCCTCATCAGTCTTGGCTTGAGCTTCCGCTCTATCAGTCTGCCTACCCACAACAGTAAAGTCTTTGTCTCTGGTCCTCACTGCAAAAAAGTAAAAATAAATAGAAAAATATAAATTAGCAGAAATTTCTAAATTTTCAGTATTTTTTTAAAAAAATTAAACTATCAAATATTTCAAAATTTCTTATATATATAGTAAAGTACCGAAAAATTTAAAATTTTCAATATATAAAAAAAATGTTTACATCAAAAATTTCAAACAATATGCGAAATTTTCATTTTCAGTAAAGATCTCCTTCAATCCTCCATCGTTACAATTTTATCTCTTATGTTTGTACCTGTAATATACATACATATCAAAAAAAAATTGTACACTCCAGATTTCTCCTTATCTCTCCCATCCATTATTCAGGCTATTTAATCATTTTCTTTCATTTCGCATTAATCTTTCTCTTTCTTTCTCCAAAATCACCAAAGATTACTCTCCAAACTCTTTTTTCATCAAGATTTCCATATCTCGATGTCAAAATCTTCAGTTCTAAATCTTGATGTCAAAATCTTCACTTACTCATCAAAATTTTCAAATTCCTAGAATATTCAACCGATTTTCTAGAATATTCCACTAATCTTCAAGAACCTTCAAATGTTTTTCCCAGAAATTTCAACCAATGTTTATACCCTTCATTCTTTAAAACCTTCAAACCTTTATTTATTCATTTTTTCGTTTAAACCCTTCCTTCTTTCTTTATTTTTTTTTCAAATTCCTTTTCCCTCATTGTTTTTCAACAATGGAAAGCGATCAAAACCAAAACATCACAACTACATCTTCCACAAAAAAACACTTGAGAAAAAACATTTGGTACTATTTTTTATATTTGTTATAGATGATCTAAAGAGAAAAAAAATATTGAAACACAGAAATGATATAATTTTTTTGAAATTGTAAATTAATAAAATATTTGAGAGTTATTTATAAATGATATGAAGGAGGGAAATCAACTTTGATTATCATTTTCAACCATAACATAAAAAAGTATGGAAATTTTTTTACGTTCTTTGAGAAAAAGAATAATTTTTAAACTTTTTTTATAAATAAATATAATTATTAGAGAGAGTAAAGAGAAATATGAAAATAAGAGAGAAGAGAAAGAAAAAAAATTATGCCTGACAAAGTGAACAAAAAATAATTTGTTTTCAAGGTGAGAGTCCAATAGTTAGGAAATGTTGCCAAAAGACTTAATTTGTCCCAAAATTTTATACCTGGAGACAGGTTGACCAGGGGAAGTAAAGGCTTTTCCAAAAACTAAAATTTTCTTATATGGTAGAAGGACACTTTACTTTACTTTTTTTTTTTTTTGAAAATATATACGTAAGGTTTATTATACCTTTTTTTTAATATATTTTATCTCTTGGATTTTCTTATTAAGATTCCTTCATACTCTTTTTTCCATAATTATTAATTTTTCAAAAATATTCTTTTTGGTGTTCTAAATTTATTTCGGAGTCTTATCTCTAAAAAAATTTAAAGTGATCATTTAATTGTTTCAGTCTAATTTTTACTAACGGCGTCAACTTTTGCTTGGATGACATTTGACGTGGCGCTAATGTGGTACGCGTGGTATGTAAATTCATTAAATACCCATAAAATTTCTAAATAATTTTGTTGTAGTCAAGATTCAAATCCAAGCCACCTTACATACAAGAGAATCATCTTACCACTACATCACTTTATAATTGATGCTTATCTTTTCATTCAAGTTTATTATCAAGAAAAAATTCATTAAGATCTCTTAATGAGGAAGAACGTGTTTTCAAATCAAATTTATTTTTTTATTCTAAATATCTTTAATTAATCTAGACAAATATTTTTTTTCTAATATAATAATTCTTTTTTTAACATTTGAAATATTAAAGGAATATGGCAAATTTTGAGTCAGTCTTCTTAATGCTATTGAAAAAACGTGTAGCAACAAAAGATAAGTATCAATTGCAACAAAAGACGATTCTTGATAATATCAGTAGCAACATTCTTGACTACAACAAAGTTTTTTAGAAACAAAAGATAAGATAAGCATCAATTGAATGAAAAGATAATATAATGGAACCATCATTGTTGAAGCTATTGCAGGGAACAAGTTGGCTACATCTTAACATGGCCTGAAATAAGGGAAGATCACATTAGATAAGCATGTATTATGCCAAAATATTACTATAATATATATGCATCGGTTGGGAACTGGAGGATAATGATAGATATTGAAATGACCTTCAGCCTCTGTTTACTATCTTTGTCCCAAAAGTTGAACGCGCCATCAGAACCAGCAGTAGCAAATGTATGGTGTACCTAAAATATGAACAATTGATACGGACAAGAATAAGAACAAACTAAAGTGGATATAGTTTATATGAGATATCTTGTATCCACGATTTCTTAATATTTGGGTCTAGAGGTGCCCACAGAAAGGCAAGTATTTGCTACACAATTTTAAGGAGACCAACAGAAAAAAAATATTTGAATGGATTAATTAAAGATATTTAGAATAAAAAAATAAACTTGATTTGAAAACACGTTCTTCCTCATTAAGAGATCTTAATACATTTTTTCTTGATAATAAACTTGATTGGAAAGATAAGCAACAAATGCAAAGTGATATAGTGGTAAGATGATTCTCTTGTATGTAAGGTGGCTCGGGTTTGAATCTTGGCTACATCAAAAATTTTTAAAAAAAAATTGGGTATTTAATGAACTCACATGCCGCGCTGTTGTACCCCAAAATTTGCAGCACTAATACATCAATTTAGGTTTGGAATTGGCACAAGGGCAAAATGGTCAAAATGCACACTGAAAAGTCAAACTTTGAATTTTGGATTAAAATCAAGTTTCAAGAATCACATTTCATCAAGACATGTTAGAATATGAAGTTTGTTTCATCAAGGAAATAAAAGTCAAAATTGCTTTGGAAAAGTCAAAATTTTAAACACTTAGAAATTTTTCTAAGTGTTAAGAAATATGATAAGTTCAGAACTTTTGGCCAGATTTTCATCATGATGCAAGATACTTCAGGAAGAACTTCTAACACAAGAGTTGTAGATCTCAACGAGATTTAAAACATTGCAGAACAGAACTTCTCCTAGAAATTCTGGGATTTCAAGTTATAGATCTTTGAAAACACGTCCATGAAACTAAAGCACTCAGTAAATTTTGAGCATTTCCAAGACATAATTTGGTTAGAACTTCTGGGCCATTTTTCACGTAGGTATAATCAGAGTTTGCAAAGATGATTAAAAGAGAGGTTGCAAAGCATGTTACAAGCTTTCTGAAAAGTCTGAGAACTCATTCAGATCATGTTGGAATCTAAAGATTTAAAGATCAGAAGTTGGACATTTGTTCTTGATTTAAGTTATATTTATACTGAACTTCTGATCCAGTTTCAAGATATGATGTATAATCTCATGTTGCAGGTTTTCTGGTTTGTTAAATATCATCATCATTTAATGCTCACACCTACTTTTGAGTCTTTATCCCAAGGATTTTCCCACGTGTGGCATATAAGTATCATTGTTGTCCTTGGAAAGTAAACTTTTGTAAAAAAATTATGTTGGACCCATGTCTTACTTTTGCTTCTGAATGCACTTCTTCACAAATCATGCCTACAAAATCAGATTAGGCACAGCTAAAGCTGCTAACCACTCTATTTGTGCCTTGAACCATGCTTGTCTAAAGTGGCTTCAAAAATAAGTCAACTATCCATAACACATGATGGTTGTACTCTTAACCTCTCCAAGCTTCTAAATCATTTGCCTATAAATTAAACTTCATTTATAACTGTTAAAGAGGTTGAAATTTGAGAAAAAGCCTTGAAATCTTGTTGAAATTTCCCAAGAACTTGAAACTGCAAACATAAACCCGAAAACCTGCTAGTTTCTGATTTTTGCATTCAAACTCTAATTTTTCTTGTGTGTTTTTTTGACCAAATCATCCATACAGTTTCTAGTATACACATAGAAGCTTTCCCAAATTCTGTTTTCAAACTGTAAAATAGTTTTCACCATTTTCTGTTTCAAAAAACCAGAATTTTGCACCTTGACTGCACCAGAACTTTCCCATCATTCATAGCTCAAGCTAAGAGTTGCTTCAACTTTCTGAGAACTTGAGGAAGTTGATCAGAACATCACAGCAACCTGAACCATACTCTAATTCATAGAACAATTTCCAGCTGCAAGGTAAGTTTCTTCTGACTTTTATCTCATTACTTAGGCATTGTTAGGCTTGCATTTCCAAAGATACAATGTAGACATCATGACTTTGATTCTGTACATATTTATAGATTTCATTTATATGGCCTAAGTAAAGAGAGAATTTCAGATCAGAACTTCTTGAGGAAATTAGGTTCCAGATTTAGGATTAGCCAAATTCATGTTTGCTTCTGATTTACAATTCAGATGCTTTATATTTCTGAAACCATGATGAAATCTGTTATAACTGCTACGTTTGCATTTCTCATTTTTGTGGAGAAATAACTAAGTTGCAGATGCTTTGGCTGGTGTGGAGAAGATGAAGTTCATCATCAGAACTTACTTTGTGATACATGTTTATTTTTTTTGCTTATAATACCGGATGTATAGTCACCCCAGTGGTAGAGAGCGTGCGTGTAAGGCATTAATGTTAAGGGTCCCGAGTTCTAGCCACAGAAACACCTTTTTATGTTTATCTCTTGACATTTTTCCCATTATTTGTCAAACACTGATCCTAGACTAAAACTTCTAGACTTCCTCACCCAACAACATTATCACCTCACTCTCTCGACAACCAGAACTTCTAGACTCCTTCCAACATCAGAACTTCTAACCCTCCAAGTAACACTAAAATTTCCAGGAAATCAGAACTTCTAGGCAATCAGAACTTCTTGGTTTTCCCTTGTTCCCAGTAACCCCAGAACTTTAGTGCGTCCGGATCCAGAACTTCTGGTCTTCTCCATTTCTGCTAACATTTTCTTTCTGATTTGCAGCGCACTAGAGTCAGAACTTCTGCTCCTTATTCCTATCCTTTCAGCAACATGTTGATTCTGACTCTTACTCTCTTATTATTTTTATCATCATTTTTATTTTCATTAATAAAAAACACCAAAAAAACTTTATATTCATACATTTTACTTTATTTCTTTTAAAAACAAAAAGACTAAAAATATTTTCTTAAACAAATTTATTTCTTCTCTTAACAAAAACAAAACAAGTCTATTTTTGTATTTCTTGTACATTATTTCAATATGATTGTAATAGATAATTAGGACTTTAATTTCTTGCAATCCCCATTTGTAAATTTGTACACCCCATTCCCCAAATGATTGTAATAATGTAGAATATTTACTTTATGCAATTTATCGCTTTTATATAAATGCTAGTAATTAGGATTTGTATGGCAAAATAAAAACAACAAGTAGACAACCCTTAATAAAAGACTAAATGCATGCAAATCAAACACACTATTCACACATGCACCTCTAAGATTAACTCCACTTGTTGCCTAAAAATGGTCATGTTATGCATATGAGACGCCTTAGCAAAAGCAATCAAAAACACAAGATCATAGTCTCTCGATGACTCTTCGAATATTGCCTTATAAATGATCTTAGTCCCTCAAGAAAATGCGAAGATATATCACAACATTGCTATCATGTCCCTACGATGACCCGCGCTCGTCCCTCTACATCTAAAGATAAAGCTTCTTACCAATCAATGGTAAGATAGCAACATCTAAAGGAGAAGGAAAAGAAAAAAGACTTTTGAGTAGGTAGAAACGTTCTTAGTTGCTTGCTCATTTTCAAATACAAACACCTTTTCAAACGCACCAACATTTTCCATGAAATATTTTCAAAAGTCCAACACTTTGTATACATTCTTATAGAGACGAGAATCATTACAAAGTTTGTCTAAACGAAGGAGCTTTTTAAAATACTTTCAAAATCCACCACAAAGCACACTTTCAAACAAAAGCAATGATCTAGCAAGCAACTAAGAGCCCATAGATAACTATGGATGAAAAGGGTGCTAACACCTTCCCTTTTCATAATATACCCCCCGAACTCAAGAAAATAATCTCAAAGGTCTTTCCTATTCTTTTCACCCTTTCCTTCATTGGATAAAAGAAAAGTCAGTGATGACTCTTGCTATCTACAACAATCGCGATCAAACGCAAAACACCCAAGTCAGTTCTCCCACCGTGTTATAGAAATGACGAATTTGTTGGAGATAATTTAAAAGTGGAGTTACCTTAGGGCTAGATCACTTTTACTTGTTTTTCTTTGTTTTACTTGTTTGCTTTATATTTTGGTTCCTTGTTTGGGTTTGTTTTGATCCTCTACCCGGATCTAGGATACCTTTTTAGGTAAGTAGCATTAAATTGTGGAAACTGTGCGGGGTATACCGACATGGTCTAAGCAATAACTACGTTAGTATGACACATTTGTTGGTATCGGTAGCCCTTTAGTAGTCAAGGAGAATACGGGGCCGCTGTGTGGTGTCATGAATCACTAACTGACTTTAGAACCTTTAATTGACCAACTTGGCCTTTAGGAAGTAGTGAGGTAGTCGGCTTTGTTGCAGTTCAAAGTTGGTTGATACTCGATACTAAGCTCATTGAGATCGGACTTTCGATATATTTCAGTCATTATTAAAGAGGCTTGCACTGAAACAATGTTCGATGAAGAAAGATCGGTGATATTGAGATCCCCTAGAACCCGGTTACTATTACTAGAACAGGTTGAGCCAACTAAACTTCAAGAGGGTACTTACCTATAAACTCCATGCAAGCCTAAACCTAAGGACTTATTTGCTTTGTGTGTATATCCTTACTTGTACATAACATCATAACATCATGCAATTGCATTTTTTCACTAACCATTTCAAGGATTATTGGGATTTATCTTTGTTCAGTTTTGTAGGACATGGCTTCCACCCGCGGGAATACTATCCAAGTCAATCTCGTAAGAATTCCTTATCAACTCAAAGATTAGAATCGAGGGTTCCTGAGAGTTCTTCGTTCACCGAAAGACATGGTCGCCTCCTAAACTTGGTTACCTCAAGCATTGATGAAGACATGATGAAGGTGCTTTTCCAGTTCTTCGACCCTTTGCACAATTGCTTCACCTTTCTCGATTACCAACTTGTACCTACTATGGAATAATTCTCTCAACTCTTGAGGATTCCTATTCTCAATCAACTAACTTTCAACGGTACTGAAAGAGACCCGAGCCATGAAGAGGTTTCCCGAGCGCTACACTTGCAACAATCCGACGTCACGGCTAATTGGGAAACAAGAAGTGGCGTCAAAGGGTTCCTAGACAATTTCCTGTTGGAGAAAGCTCAAGATTGTTGGAACACTCTAGATTTACAAGCTTTTGAAGAAATCTTGGCCCTTCTCATCTATGGGATGGTACTATTTCCAAACCCTGACCAACTTATAAATGTAAATGCTGTCAAAATCTTCATGTCTCGCAATCCGGTGCCTACTTTGTTAGGAGATATCTTACATTCTCTCCACTCTCGCACCATGAGGAAAAGAGGGACCCTCATGTCTTGCACTCTTCTATTGTCTAGGTGGTTTATCTCGCATCTCCCCCGATCCATATTGAAGAACAAGCAAGGTTTGAGGTGGTCCAGTAGGTTGATGTCACCCAGACATTCAGATATTCACTGGTGTTCTCGATCCTTAGAGAATATTACTATCATCGACCGTTATGGGGAATTCCCTAATGTCCATTTGCTTGGCATTAGGAGAGGTATCACTGTGATACGGTGGGAGAACTGACTTGGGATTTTGCGTTTGTGTTCGCAAATGTTTCGGTTTAGCAAGAGTCGCCACCGACTTTTTATTTTATCCTAAGGAAAGTTCAAAAAGCACAGGAAAGACCTTTGAGATGTTTTCTTGGGTTCAGGGAGTAGATTATAGAAAGGGAAGGTATTAGCACCCTTTCTATCCATGGTTATCCATGAGCTCTTAGTTACTTGCTTAGATCACTTGCTTTGCATTTCTATTGTTTGAAATGGTGCTTTTCAATTGTTTGAAATGGTGCTTTGTGTGTGATTTTGAAAGATGTTTTGAAAAGAGGCCATCGTTGTGGAAACCTTTGTAATGATTCTTGTTTGAATGTATACAAAGGTGTTTTTGTATTTTGAAAAGTTTTCAATGTTTGAAAGTAGGGTTTTGAAGTTGTATTGCGAAGTGTGTTTTAAAAAATAGCAAGGATGTTTTTGCAAGCTTGATCAAGTAACTAAGAGTTTGTCTACCCTAATTTACTCAAAGATCTTTCTTATGTTTTTAACCCTTTTAACAGTGTTGTTTCACCATTATATTTGGTGAACAACCTTGTGTTAGGATGTTAAACGGGACAGGCGTGAGTCATCGTATAGACCATGATAGCAATTGTGTCAAGTATTTTTGGCAATTTTCTTAAGGGACTTGATCATTTTATTTAGGCAGCTCAGATAGCGTCATCGAGGGACTATGATCTTTTGTTTTGTTTTTGTTTTGCCAAAGCACTTGATATGCAACCATGGCCCATTTTTAAAGGAAACAAGTGGATTGAAACCCTAGGGGTGCAAGTGTGCATTGTGTTTGTTTTTCATGCATGATTATCTTGGATTAGGTCAAACTAGTTGTTGATTTTATTTTGCATACAAACCCTAAGTCTAATCATGGCATAATTGAAAGCATAAAGGTGCGAGAATTTAAATTCTACACTATTACAACATGATATAGGGAGGGGGGTACAAATTTGAATTGGGGATTATTTGACAAGAAATTAAATTCTAAATTATTACAACCAAATTGAATGGGCAAGGTATAATACAATATTTAAATAAATACAATTAAATAAATACAATTAAATAAATATCAAATAAAATGTATTATGCAAAAAAGATTTTTATGTATGTAAAAAGTATTTTTAAATGTGAAGTATAGATAATATAAAAAAAAAGTCAATTTTAATTATTTGTTTTTTTTAGGGCAAAAATCCTAATTTCTTAAATAAATTGTATTATTTATTATTTATATATAATAATATATTAATTTGTACAAAATAAAAGTATATATTAAAAAAAAAGTATTTTTAGTATAAAATATTAATAAAAATAAAAATGTATTATTTTAGTATTTTTTGTTCTAATTATTTAATAAAATAGTATATATGTGTATAAAAAATAAAAATTAATTATTTACAAAAAAATGTGTATATTTCAAGAAAATGTTTCTAAGGTGTGTATAAAAATAATAAATAAATATAAACATATTTTTTACATTATTCTTTAAGTTTTAATAAAAAGAATATAAATTATTTACATATTTATACTAGTAAAATGAAAATAAATATCAAATAAATATGAAAAAATATAAAAATAATTGTTTGGCATTTTTATATTTGGACATAAAATAATAAAGCCAGAATAAAAAATAAAAATATCAAAATGACAAATATACAAATAAATGGGCCAGGGGGTGTAAACTAAAAAATGGGGTGTTGGAAGCAAAAATGACCAGGCCCAGCCCAATCAGACTTCATCTTCTTCCTCAGTTCACAAAAACGCGCGTTTTATACATCAACTGCTATCTCCTGATTCTTTAACTTTTTGACAAAACTCATAACATGAAACTTGTAGAGCATCAAGCAACGAATCCAACCATATAAAAAACTTAAGCTAACTCTCAAAGACTAGAGAGAATTTCTCTGGCCCTAATTTCTAATCTAGTTTTTTCAGAAAGTTCATGGATGAAATTCTCCTAGCACGATTAATATAAATGAAAACTAAGCATATGTATGGCTTCAGGGCTATGAATACAACATCTTTCATTCACAAACCTAAGTCTAACTATTCCTAAATAGAGAGATAGAAGTTCATGAAATACCTGTTTTAGTTGACTTCGAGATGGACAATGCAACAACTTCCAAGAGTGCTTGAGGTTCTTTTGAGCTTGCCTGATGTTCAATGAAGCTTTCCCAATGCTTGGCTTGTTTTGAAGTAGCCTGAATCGTGCTACAGAACTCAACCTGCAAAGCTTTGAAACAAAAATGGCAATATGTGTTAATGGTGTTACAACTAGCAATGAAGGTCTGGAATAGTTCAGGTGGGTTGGTTGGAAGGTGTTTGAAGTATCTTTGGGCAAAACGCACGATGGAATTTGAAGATGGCTTGCAAAATGCAGAACTGGCCCTATTTTGCAAGAAAATGGGGAATTTGTGCACTAGGAGTTTTGAGAGGCAAAGGGGTCGTGTTTCTGGCTTGTTAGAAGGTATCAAACTTGTTTGCAATGTTTGTGTAAGTTGGTTTTATCAGATGTGAAAGATGGCATGTGTTTTGCAAGTTTTCTTCTTCTTGAAGCAAGAGTGTGTATGTTTTCAATGCAGGCCTGTATAAGTCCTATATTATGCTGCATACTTTGACCTTGGTTACTGGAATTGGTAGATTTGATCTTGCCTCAGAGATATGGCCCCATGCCTCAAGGATCTTGTTTTGACATAAAGTGAAGTTTAAGCAAAAATGGCATTGTTACTTTTTCCATTTAAGGCTTAATCTAGTGTATAATACCCTAATGACCAAGACAATACCTTAGCTCAATGGATATGCATTAAATTATGGAGTACAAACTGGTTTTGAGGCCTGTAATTGTGAACCAAGCTAGCTAGATCATATTTGCAAATTGGTATGAACATGTATTGGCCATGGATCAAAGTGAGTTTTTGCCAACTTCAAGCATTCGATTCTCTCTAACCACAAGGGTGTTTGAGGATTTCTTGGACAATTTGGAAATCTTGGAACATGTACTATAATCCATCTTTGAAATTAAACTTGAAACTACAAGTGGAACTATGTGAAAAATGGCCAAGAAGATGGGTCAAAATCCTGCCTAAACTAGGGCAAAATTTCTCTAAGTTAAAAGTTTTAGATACCCTTGTTCCAAAAATCATAACTTGATATACAAGCCTCTTTTGAGAAAACTTTGTGAATGAAAGTTTTAGACTTTGTGATGGACTACAACTTTCAGGTTGCAAGTTTTGTTTGAATCCATTTGCATCTTGGTGAAAAAATGGGACAAAGTTAGGAAAAAATAAGAAAATTTTATAACTTGGAAAAATTCTTAGTTATGAAAATTTTCCATTTTAAACCCTAATTTGCATTTTTGGGTTTCTTGATGAACAAGTTTCATAATTTGACATGTCTTGATGAAAAATGACCCTTGGCACTTGATTTTGGCCAAAAAGTCAAAGTTTGACTTTTTAGTATACAGTCAAATTTTGGTCAGTTGACTGAAAAATTCATCTGTCAATCCTATGCATTTGAGATCTTTTGAACTTGTTGAATGGGTCAAGACAGTGTCATTGAGTCTTTGAGTCTATGGTTGAGCTTGATTTGCCATTGGTTAGGTCAAACAGTCAAAAATTGTCTTTGTGCAATCAAAATCTTAAAAATGACCATTTTGCCCTTTTGGTGATCTGATCAAATTTATTGTGGAATTGTAATCCAAACTTGATCAAATGGTCCATATGAGTTCACAATGTTGACGTGGGTCAAAATTCATGAGTTTTGACTGTCAATTGGCCACAGTTGATTTTTTTTCCAATACAACGGATTTCTAGGTCAACTGTCCCATTGACTGGGCAAAAATTTGAATCAGGGCTTGAAACTTGGTGTGGACAAACTTGTGAGTCCAACATGAAGTATGAAAGTCACCTTGGGAATTGTAGGTCAAAACATCACTGTGCAAACTCAAACCCTAATTTAGGTCAACAGTGCTAGGAGGTGTCTTGAGCAGAGCAAACCCTAGTTTGACCTTGACTTCCAAGATCTTTGTGGTGAGAAATGTTGATGAAAGGAGAGGGCAAATTTTGGGGTACAACAGTTGCCCCTGTTCAATCTTCTTGAACCTAAAGAGTTAGATTGGCAAGTTTGCCTTTCATGACTCGAAGGTAAAAGAGGATTGGACACTAGAGTGCCCGTAAATTTGCACTCGTCAAAACATAGATGCGGGAATGGGCTTAAAGATGCCATTTGGAGATGGTAGAATCTTGCTGGAGATGGGCTTGAAGATTCCATCCAAGAATGTTTTTTGAATTGCAAAGTGGTAGGTCAGAAGAATGAGCACTAAAATGGTATCCGTGTCTGGAACGCATTTGAACTGTATCTGGAGACTGAGTTTGTATGAGCAAAAGAATGGTGTTCGTGTCTGGAGCGTATCTGAGCTATAACTATATTTGAACTTTGAATGAATATTAGAATGACTACCGTGTCTGGAGTGTATCTGGATTGTATCTGAATTCTGAATGGACAACAGAGAAGCATTTGTGTATGAAGCATCTATGGGTTGGGGATAAATTCTGGATGAGTGACAAAATGGCAACCATATATGGATTGTTTCTGAAGTTGAGATCTATATGAGTAGCAGAATGACTTTCGTGTCTGGAGTATATCTGAGACTGTAACTGTGATCCGAATAAGTGACAGAATGATTTCCATGGCGACTGCACTGGGGAGAATCAAACTGCTGGTGTGTGGACCAAAATGGCATCCGTGTTTGGAGCATATCTGAACTTGGAGTTGATAGTTGAATCTGAATGAGAGATAGAATGGCCGCCGTGTTTAGAGCGTATCTAGTCTGTATTTTGACTTGAAATTATGAATGAGTAATAGAATGACTGCCGTGTCTGGGGTGTATCCATACTGTATCTGAATAATGGTTATTTAACATCCTTTTAATCTTATCCTGAAAAGGGTAAAATGTTAGCTAAGACACAAAGTCATGTTGCATGATATGTATGATGCAATGAATTGTGGTTCATCAATGTTTATGAATGTAATGGATGTGCAGGTAAGCTGAGTAGCTGTCTTGCTGAGGAAAATAAATCCTTGATAACTGGAGATAATGAAATTTTTGATTGCTGTCGGGGAAAGTAAATCCTTGACCAATGCTGGGGATTCCAAAAATCTTTGAATACTGAAGATGAGAAATCCTTGCTGACTGCTTGGGGATTAAAGATCTCTGATTGCTGAGAAGGGGAAATCCTGGGACCACCGTCGAAGATTGAAAATCCTCGGTAATTTGAGGGGATTAACAAGGCCTTTGACAACTCCTGCAGGGAGTGTGAGAATCTTTCATGACTTTCCTGGGATGTAGGAAAACTCTAGAAATCTCTACCGGGGAGTTAAGACCTAGGAGGCTTCTGCTTGGAGAAATGAGACCAAGAATCTTCGATCTTGCTGGGAGATAACTCTGTGGGGAGAATGTATACTCGGCCGGTGAAATCAAAAGCTTTGGGTTTTATGTCAAACTACTGGGGAAGCATCCTAGTTGGGGATAAGCCAAGAAGTTAACTACTATCTGCTTCGTTTTCAAACTTTTAAGATAGCCTGCTGGGGAAATTGGGGGAAGTTGAACAGTTCCCACCGGGGGTTGATAGTTGGAAACTTGACTTCGCTGGGGAAGAAAGTTTAGGATATTCTGGTTCTGCTGGGGATCAGGAGTTTGAACTCTAATAGGAATTTTGAAATTCAACTCAGCTGGGGAATCAAGTTTTGGAATGCATTGGCTCAGTTGAAGATCTTGAAGCCTAACTCCGCTGGGGGAAATATACATCAAATTTAGCCTTGTTGAAGATCTGAATGATGTATTGCAGGGGATTTCTTCTGGAATGGCATAAAGATATCTTCCTACACCTTCAAACTATCAATAATTATCCTTTTTCAATTTCGTTTTATTTGTAAGCAGTGATTATATTCAAATGCATATGCCTATTTAACAAAACATTGGACATTTTCAAATAAAACATAAGTGTAAAAAGAAAAGAAAGGCAAACAAATTTCTGCACTTTGAAGTATATTTGTATTTAACTTTTGTGAGTATCTTTGTACAAAGGAGACAAATATCCTAGTAAGAGAATGTTGTCGTAAAAATTGAAAAATTTTATACAAAAGAAAGATGACTATGTGTAACAATTCCATGGGATTCCCATTCCGATATAGCCTTTACAACTCTGAATATCTTGTCCATTCACTACTTCATCCGTCGATGACTGGATTGATCAGAAGCTTGGAGCTTGTTGGTGAAGAGATTGTTCTTAAAGTGATCCGACGAGACATAGTCATACGCTTTAATTCCCTAACTTTTGCCTGGACCGCCCTTTCGGGTTTTCGATCCACCGGGAAACCCTTTTTTGCCCAAGTCGCCCTTTCGGGTTTTTAACTTGCCGGGTGTACAGATTTTTTTTTTGCTTTATCCCTAATTTTTGCTTGAACCTCCCTTTCGGGTTTTCGATTCACCGGGATGCCCATTTTTGCCCAAGTCGCCCTTTCTGGTTTTCAACTTGTCGGGTCGTTTTATGCGTAGTATCTTTTGACTATGTCTGTGTTCGCAGGGTGTGGCAAATCGTCACCGTCCATGGTGGTCAAAATTATTGCCCCACCAGAAAAGATACTCTTGATCACAAATGGTCCTTCGTAAGTAGGAGTCCACTTGCCCCTGGGATCACTTTGCGGTAAGATGATCCGCTTGATTACAAGATCTCCGACTTGATATACTTGACGTCTGACTTTCTTGTTGAAAGCCTTGATCATCCGTTTTTGATACGTATGACCATGACAAACAGCAGTAAGTCGATTTTTGTCGATCAGATTAAGTTGATCAAGTCGGGTCTAAATCCAATCGTCTTCACTCAAACCGGCATCCTTCATAATCCTCAAGGAAGGAATCTGAACTTCCATAGGTAGAACAACTTCCATGCGATACACTAAAGAAAATGGGGTTGCCCCTGTTGAAGTACGTGATGTGGTACGTTATCCATGCAGAGAAAACAGTAACATCTCATGCCAGTCCTTGTAGGTGACATCATCTTTTGAATGATCTTCTTAATATTCTTGTTCGCGGCTTCAACAACACCGTTCATCTTCGGCCGATAGGGAGATGAATTGTGATGATAAATCTTGAATTGTTCGCATAGAGCGGTGATCATAGTGTTGTTCAAATTTGTACCGTTGTCTGTGATGATCCTGTCAGGGATACCATACCGGCATATGAGGTTCTGCTTGATGAAGAGGGCAACCACATTCTTTGTAACAGAGGCATAGGAAGCTGCTTCAACCCACTTGGTGAAATAAGCAATAGCGACCAAGATGAAGCGATGTCCATTGGATGTCGTAGGCTTGATATCTCCAATCATGTCAATGCCCCACATTGCGAATGGCCAAGGAGCTGTCAGAACATTGAGAGGAACAGGAGGAATATGTACCTTGTCGGCGTAGACTTGGCATTTGTGGCAGGTACGGGAATGTTGATGACAATCAGCTTCCATGGTAGACCAGTAGTAGCCTGCCCTTAGAATCTTCTTAGCCATCGTATGTTCGCTTAAGTGGGTTCTGAATGTGCCACTGTGTATCTCAGTCATGATCAACTCCGCTTCAGCTTTGTCTACACAACGAAGTAGAACACAATCATGGCTGCGCTTATAAAGGATGTCATTGCTTAGGAAGAATTTGGTAGCAAATCTCCTTAAGAACTTTTTGTCATTGACGGAAGCTCATTCAGGATATTCTCTAGTCTGGAGATACCTTTTGATTTCATGAAACCAGGGTTGTTCCACTACTTCTTCGGTATTAATCTCATGACAGTGTGCAGGTTCGTCCCTTCGCTCGATGGTGATTTGGGGAGCCTCGTTATCCCAGATGAGTTTAAACATGGAAGACATTGTAGCCAGAGCATCTGCTAGCTGATTTTCTTCTCGCGGGAAGTTCTCGAAAGCGATCTGCCTGAAATGAGGCAATAATGTTAAGACATGTTCTTTGTATGGGATAAGATTAGGATGCTTGGTGTCCCACTCTCCTTTGACTTGATTGATGACCAAAGCCGAGTCCCCAAATACGACCAAAGATTTGATTCCCAAGTCTATAGCAGCCTTGAGACCAAAGATGCAAGCTTCATATTCAGCCATGTTGTTGGTACAGCTGAAGCAAAGTCGGGCAGTGAAGGGTGTATGGCAACCTTCCGGAGAAATGAGTACCGCACCGATACCGTTTCCAAGTGCGTTTAAAGCACCATCAAAGTACAGGGTCCATCAGGATCCTTGTTCAGGTCCGTCATATGGTCTGTTACCTTCAATGTTGTCCAATGTCATGATGTCCTCGTCAGGGAAGTCGAATCTCATAGATTGGTAATCTTCGACGGCTTGATGAGCTATATGGTCAGCTAGTACACTCCCCTTTATATCTTTTTGGGTAGTATACTGGATATCATACTCAGCCAGAATCATTTGCCATCTAGCAATTCTTCCAGATAAAGCAGGCTTCTCGAAGATATACTGTTAGAACAATGTTTGAATCTACTACCCTATATTTAAGTTTTGATGATAACAAAGTGAAAAGATATAGTATTTAAATGTTTCATGTTTGAACTATCTGCTGCCTAAAATTATTATGTTCTGACTTGCAGATACTCTGATGGATATAAGCAAGATCACGTTTATTCAGCATCAGAATTTGATTTCATACATCAGCATCAGAAGTTGCTACATCAGAACGTCAAGATCAGATGATCAACTCACGCACATGCTGAAGCTTGATGAACAAGACTGCGCTCAAACACTCTGATACAGAAACACAATAGTTCATCAGCAGCGAAGCAGAATCAGAATGAGCCAAGCCAGAACGTGCATTGAAGAAGCAACGGTACTGTGCATTAAACGCTAATTAATTCCAACGGTCTCATTCCAGACAAGATCTGCTCAAAAAGGAAAGCTTGTTATTAGCATTGAATCAAGAATATTGCATTCAACGTTCATCTTCTCAAGTGCTATATAAACAAGGCTTCGAAGATTATAATGGCTAATGCTCTCCAAATCTCTACACGCACAAAGCTGAACCATAATCTTCATTCTACCAGTTTTGATAAACCATACTCTGATATTCTATTTCTGTTTAGCAATCTAGTTTTTAAGCTTAATTTGTGTATACATCACAGTTGTGATAAAGTTTTGTAGAAAACATTCACACACATTGTTTTATACCTTTGTAAGAAAAGTGTTGCCTTGACAAACCGGGTTGTGGTTTGAATCAAGAAGGCTTTAGCAGTTGTTAAAGCAGTCTGTAATATTCAGTTGAATATAGTGAATTAAGACCTCGTTGGAGAGAGGCGAAATCACCTTGACGGGTGGACTGGAGTAGTTTGAGATCAAACGAACCAGGATAAAAATATCTTGTCAATTGCTTTAAGATTTCAGTTTTACAATTCAACCCCCCCTTCTTGTGTTTTTCACCCCTTCAATTGGCATCAGAGCGCCTGGTTCTGAGCTAAAACACTTAACCGTGTCAGTACAAGATCCAGCGTCAGAAAAACACAATGGCAGGAAACAATTCTCACTTTAGCAATGACAATAATGAGGACAGAGACAGATTCAGCGGCAAACCTCCAGTCTTTGATGGAGAAAACTTTGATTACTGGAAAGACAGAATTGAAAGCTTCTTTCTAGCACATGATGCTGATCTGTGGGATATGGTGACAGATGGATACACGCACCCTGTGAATGCAAGTGGTCAGAAGATTGATAGAAAATCAATGACTGATCAACAAAAGCGTGACTTCAAGAATCACCATAAGGCCAGAACCATCCTCCTCAGTGCCATCTCCTATACTGAGTATGAAAAGATCTCCAACAGAGACACAACAAAGAACATCTTTGATTCTCTCAGAATGACGCATGAGGGCAACGTTCAAGTCAAAGAAACAAAAGCTCTGGCGCTCATTCAGAAGTATGAGGCGTTCAAAATGGAAGAATCTGAATCCGTTGAAACTATGTTCTCTAGATTCCAGATTCTGGTAGCTGGTCTCAAAGTTCTGGACAAAGGATACTCTACTGCTGACCATGTCAAGAAAATTATCAGAAGTTTACCCAAGCAGTGGAGGCCTATGGTTACTGCTCTGAAGCTAGCTAAAGATCTCAACAAGATCACTCTGGAGGAACTTATAAGCTCCCTCAGAAGTCATGAGATAGAGCTAGAAGCTGACGAGCCTCAGAAGCAAGGTAAGCCTTTAGCTTTAAAATCTAACAGAAAATCTGAGTCTAAAGTTTTGCAGGCAGTTGAAGAAACATCTGATGGATCCTCATCAGAAGAAGACGAACTTTCCCTTCTTTCCAGAAGAGTAAATCAACTGTGGAAGCAAAGACAAAGGAAGTTCAGGAATCCCAGAAGATCTGATCAGAACGAGTCCTCTTCCAGATACAGAAGGACAGATTCTTCCTCTGGATACAGAAGATCTGAAGGCTCCTCCAGTAGCAAGAAGCCAAACACCAAAGACATCATCTGCTACGAGTGCAATGAGCAAGGACACTACAAGAGTGACTGCCCAAAGCTTCAGAGGGAAAAGCCCAAAAAGAAGTTTGGAAGAGAGAAGAAGAAAAGTCTCATGGCCACATGGGATGACTCTGACTCGTCTGAAGCTGACTCAGAATTAGATGATGAAAGGGCAAACATAGCCCTCATGGCTAACATTCCAGATGATAGTGAAGCTTCTGAATCAGACTCAGAATCAGACACAGAAGAGGTATTTCCTAACTTCGCTGTTAACTTTACAAAGGCTGAACTTGCTGAAAGCCTCAATGAAATTCTGGAATGTTATCAGCAGATTAGAGCTAAATTCAGAGACCTGAAAAGGAATCTTGAATCTGACTCTAATAAGTCTGAGAGTCTCAAATTGGAAAATTCTGAGCTGAGAGATAAAATTTCAAAATTAGAAAACACTTTACAAAACTCTCAGAAGGAACCAATTTCTGAAACTCCCAGCAACGCTGATGAGATCATCAAGGAGTATGATCATAGTTTCCAGAAGTTCTTAGCTAAAAGCATAGATAGAAGCAGAATGGCTTCAATGATCTATGGAGTTAGCAGAAACGGCAGGAAAGGAATAGGATACCAAGGTAAGGTTCCTACACCTAAGAATGTCATGGACTTAACCATTAAACACACTCCTCTAAATTCACACTTTGTGTATGGTCACACACACGACATCAAATATACTAGTAGTAAGCACTCTGTGAAACCAAAATTCAACCAGAGTTTTGGTAAAACTAACAAATCAGGACCCAAGAAAATCTGGGTACCTAAGGACAAAATAATACATGTTGCAGATATCTTTAGCAGCAAATCAGAAACACCAGTCATGGTACCTGGACTCTGGCTGCTCACGACACATGACGGGAAGAAGGCATATGTTCCAAAGCCTGGAACTTAAGCCTGGAGGCCACGTTGGCTTTGGAGGCAATCAGAGGGGAAAGATAATTGGCTCTGGAACTGTAGGTAATGGAAATCTTCCCTCTATTAATAATGTTCTGCTAGTAGATGGATTGATGCATAATCTGTTATCCATAAGTCAATTAAGTGATAACGGTTATGATATAATCTTTAATCAAAAATCATGTAAAGTTGTTAGTCAGAAAGATGGGACTATCCTGTTTAATGGTAAGAGGAAAAACAACATTTACAAAATCAAACTTTCTGAACTAAAGAGTCAGAATGTAAAATGTCTTCTGTCTGTTAACAACGAGCAGTGGATCTGGCATAGAAGATTGGGGCATGTTAGTATGAGAAGAATATCTCAGATTAACAAACTCAATCTGGTCAGAGGACTTCCTAATTTGAAGTTCAATTCAGATGCTCTGTGTGAAGCATGTCAGAAAGGCAAATTTGCAAAACCTTCTTTTAAATCCAAAAATGTTGTTTCCACCTCTAAGCCATTAGAACTTCTGCACATTGACTTATTTGGACCAGTTAAAACTGCTTCAGTCAGTGGTAAGAAGTATGGGTTAGTAATCGTAGATGACTATAGCAGATGGACATGGGTAAAGTTCTTAAGACACAAGGACGAGTCACACTCTGTGTTTGTTACCTTCTGTAACCAAGTTCAGAATGAAAAAGATCTTAGAATCGTTAAAGTCAGAAGTGATCATGGTGGAGAATTTGAAAATAAAGATTTTGAGTCATTCTTTAATGACAAAGGCATTCTGCATGATTTCTCTTGTCCTAGAACTCCCCAACAAAATGGAGTTGTAGAACGAAAGAACAGAACATTGCAAGAAATGGCCAGAACCATGATCAATGAGACAAACGTTTCTAAGACTTTCTGGGCAGAGGCAATAAACACAGCGTGCTACATTCAGAATAGAATCTCAATAAGACCTATTCTGGAAAAGACTCCATATGAATTGTGGAAGAACAGAAAGCCCAACATTTCATATTTTCATCCATTTGGATGTACTTGCTTTATATTAAATACAAAGAATTATTTGAACAAGTTTGACTCTAAGGCACAGAAGTGTATTATGTTAGGATACTCTGAACGCTCAAGAGGGTACAGAGTATACAATACAGAAACACAGATTGTGGAAGAATCAATCAGTGTTCGTTTTGATGATAAGCTTGACTCTGAAAAGTCAAAGCAGAATGAAACTTTTGCAGGTATAGAAATTGAATTTGCAGGTTCTGAAGACAAGTCATCAGAAGCTCTCAACACAGACATTCCTTCAACGTCTGAAAGGAGCACTGCTAGAAATCCTTCAACAGCTGCTGATCAACCTCAGAAGAGATTGCCCAGAAGCAGTTTGGATCACCCAGAAGAGACTATCCTAGGAAGAAAGGAAGATCCAATCAGAACAAGAGCAAGCTTCAGAAACTCTGAAGAAACTCTTATGGGACTTGTGTCTCTGATTGAACCTTCTTCTATTGATGAAGCACTTCTGGACAATGACTGGATTCTGGCAATGCAAGAAGAGCTGAATCAATTCACCAGAAACGACGTATGGGATCTCGTTCCCAGACCAAAAGGATTCAACGTCATTGGAACAAGATGGGTGTTCAGAAACAAGCTAAATGAACAAGGTGAAGTCATCAGAAACAAGGCACGACTGGTTGCACAAGGTTATAGTCAGCAAGTGGGGATAGACTATACAGAAACCTTTGCCCCAGTTGCCAGGTTAGAATCTATCAGACTTTTAATTTCATTTGCTGTTAATAGAGGCATCACTCTGTATCAGATGGATGTCAAAAGTGCATTCTTAAATGGTTATATAGAAGAAGAAGTTTATGTTCACCAACCCCCAGGTTTTGAAAATACAAAACATCCAGAACATGTTTTCAAACTAAAGAAGTCACTGTATGGTCTGAAACAAGCTCCCAGAGCTTGGTATGAAAGGCTAAGTAACTTTCTGCTTGAAAATGAATTCACCAGAGGGAAAGTGGACACTACTCTATTCTGTAAAACAGTTAAGAGTGACATCTTAGTCTGTCAAATTTATGTTGATGATATCATTTTTGGTTATACTAATCCTTCTCTTGGAAGAAAATTTGCTAAGTGTATGCAGGCAGAATTTGAGATGAGCCTCATGGGGGAACTGAAATTCTTTCTAGGAATTCAGATCAATCAAACTCCAGAAGGTACTTACATTCATCAGAGCAAATATATCAGAGATCTTCTGAAGAAATTTGACCTCTCAGAATGTAAGCCATCAAAGATTCCAATGCATCCCACGTGCATTCTGGAAAGAGAAGAGGTAAGCAAAAGTGTAGAACAGAAAGTCTACAGAGGTATGATTGGTTCTCTCCTCTATCTGACTGCTTCAAGACCTGACATATTATTCAATGTTTGTATCTGTGCTAGATTCCAATCAGATCCTAGAGAATCTCACTTAACAGCTGTTAAGCGAATTTTCAAGTATCTGAAAGGTACTACTAATCTGGGTTTGTTTTATAGAAAATCTAGTGATTACAGCTTAGTAGGCTACTGTGATGCTGATTTTGCTGGAGACAGAGTGGAACGTAAAAGTACTTCTGGAAGCTGCCAGTTTCTGGGAGAAAATCTGATCTCTTGGTCCAGCAAAAGGCAATCAACAATTGCTCTGTCAACAGCAGAAGCTGAGTACATAGCAGCAGCAGGATGTAGCACACAAATGCTCTGGATGAAAAGTCAGCTTGAAGACTTCCAGATTTTTGAGAGTAACATTCCTATACTTTGTGATAATACTTCTGCTATTTGCTTAAGTAAGAATCCTATTTTACATTCTAGAGCTAAGCATATAGAAATAAAACATCATTTCATTAAGGACTATATTCAGAAAGGTATTTTGAACTTAAAATTTATAGATACAGACCATCAATGGGCTGATATCTTTACTAAACCCCTTTCAGAAGATAGGTTTAATTTCATTCTGAAACATCTCAGCATGAAAGTATGCCCAGAGTGAAAAGGTTTTAATTCCATATATTTATCTTCAGAATGTAATTATTTTTACTGTGAACTTCTGATCAATCTCCTTTCAGAAAGATAGAACATGCAGATTGTATCAGATGCAAGTCTAAAGATCTGAGAGTCTAATCTCAAAGACAGACGTGCTGATCACTACATCAAACAAGTGTCATCCAATCATCAGCACATCTCTGAAGCAGAACGCGTGCACGCTTCTGAGAAGGCAAAGCGCTGATTGGGTGCATTGAGACACATGTCTGGTAACCGTTTTTAAGTATCTTTCTCAAATCCCCCAAAATCAGCAAGCATTTAATGAAAAGTAATCATTCTTTTAAATGGCAATCATGATTTTTTTTCTCTCTCTCTTAAAAACGTTTAACTTTTCAAAACAATTTTGAAAACTCTATTTAAGCACATTAATCTCTCATTTATTCTTTACGCTTTCTCACAATCACTCAAGCATTTTCTGCATATTTCTGAGTTCATCCCTTGCAAACCTTTTTCTCTCAATTCATTCTCAAAGCTTTTTTAGTGTGAACAATGGCATCCTCCAGCATTTCTGCAGGAAATCAGAAGAAAGCAACTTCTGAGCAATATCAGGTGCCACTCAGAACTCTCCTTACTCCGGTAAAGAACCTTGAAGTGCTCTCTGAGTTAATTATTGACTTTGAAAGCTTGAAGGAAAATGGATTTGACCTAACTGAAGAAATTAGGGCTCAAAAGTGGGAAAGGTACTTCGATAGGTTGGTTGGACCAACATTCCCAGCGCTAGTCAAGGAATTTTGGATTCACGCCAAGGTTTCAAAACATCTAGTCATTTCTTCTGTTATGGGAAAGAAGATTGTGATTTCTGAAGATCTCATTGCAAGGCTAATCGGTCAAAGTGGTGGTGGAGTTCGTTGTGTGGACATGGCCGAAAGATGCGCTGATGTAGGTGTGGTAGCCAACAGGATTTTCACTCTTGGAATGCCCAGCAGCAAGATTAAGGATCTGAAGGATCACTGCAGAGTATGGGCTAAGATTGTTCTGGGATGCTTCAACCATAGGAAACCAACAAGTTCTCCTGATTATATAAATGTGGATCAGCAGTTTCTGATCTACTTTATTGATCAGAAGATAAAGATAAATCTGGCTCACTTCCTGTTCAACCATCTCAAGACCAGTGTGAAAGAAACAAGAGAAGAAGAAAGAACCAAGAGGGACTGGATACCATTTGGTAGGCTTATATCAGATATTCTGACAGAGAATAGGCTGATTGAACATCTGATTGAAGCTCAGGAGCTGAGCACTATTGAACCAACTATTGGGAAACCTCTGAACGCTAAGAATCTGAAAAAGATGAAGCTGATAGAAAATATTCAGAAGGAACCCAGAGCTACTTCAACTGCTGACATCTCCAGCAGAAGAGTGCCTCTGAGTGATTTTCTGGTATTTTCTGAAATGGAATCCAAACCAGAGATGTTTCTCAGGTATCCAGATGCGTACAAGGCAGAGGATACAGGTTCAAAGCTGAAGATCAAAGATCTGAGTCAACCCCAACCGGAAGTGACTCAGAAGAAGACAAAGAAGAGGAAAGCGCCAACAGAAGGATCATCTCATCAGACTCCAAAGAAAAGAGGTATTTCATCTGCTGCCCCTGTTTTAATTTCATCTACTATTCCAGCATCTGCTGCTCCTCAAACCTCCCACAGAATATCCATCCCAATCCCTACCATTGATGAAACCATACCAGAAGACCCTTCTGAGGCCTTACTACTCAGAAGACCCAGAACCAAACTCCCCAAACAACCAACAGTTTCAACAACACCAGCACTTGACCGAGTGTTAGCTGATATTGAGCGTGAACATGCTTCTGCTCAACCACACTCTGAACCACCAAATGTTCCTCCTCCACAACCAGAACAACAACAACAACCAGAACCAGAACCACAACAACAACAACCACTCTCAAAAGAACCTCTGATCCCTGAGCAATCAGAGATTCCACCTCCATCTCCCCAACCAGAAATAAATCCACCTTCACCACAAACAGAGTTTCTCCACTATGAAACCCCTTCTCCTCATCATTCTGACACTCACTCACCTCAACCATCACCGTTGGCAATCCAGTTGCCATGTGGAACCACTGTTTTCAGGCCCCAGTTGCCATCCTCATTAGAATCGACACCTCCAAAAACTCCAACCACTCCAATCGAAATATCTGACTCTGATACCCCTCCTCCAAAACAAACAGCCTCTCAGAAAACCGCTGAAAACACCAGCAGAACTTTCATTGACTTAAACAGTCTTGAACGTCTTGCTGATTTAAGACACAAAATTGCCATCCCAAAACCAAAGCAACCAGATGTTGGCTCTGGTATTTTGAATTTTGAAACAGGTGTGCTGCAATGGATTGCTTCTTTGAAGCAAGTTTGCCCTGGGATGATTGACCCAGCTGCTTCTGATCAGCTCTGGTCACAGTTCAGACTATGGGTACGTGCTGAAGCCCTCAAGTTGCAGGATGTCAACTATGAGCAGGCACAACAGAACTTCAGCAAGCTGCTGAAGGAAGTTGAAAGTCAGCTACCTCAGGAAGTCGTTCTCCCTCTGGACAGTGAATCTTGGTCTGAGAAACAGCAAGCTGCAAAGGTGCAACCATCAGAAGAAGACAAGACCAGTCAGGCTGAAGAAAATCCAGCAGAAGATGTCGCTGAAAGTTCTGAGAAGCCTCCTCCATCTGATGCTTCTCAAGCTGCCTTGGACAGGCAGACTCTGGAAGAATTAAGGCTGAATGACTTGCGTCTACAGCAGCGGATGGAAGAGAATGATCAGAAGATGAAAGCAAGAATGGATGTGCAGGACAACAAGATTGACTCTGTTGTCAGCATGGTGCAGAAACAGAATGAAACTTCTGAAAAGATTCAAGCAATGCTGGAGAGCCTGTTCACACGCATGCCTCCTCAACCTTAAATCTTTTTTTCCATGCATGACCTTTTTCATGTTTTCTTCATTTTCTGATGTACTGTTTTGATTAAGTTTTTGTAATATTTTCTTGCTCTGATTCTGAACTATCTTAATATGATTAGTTTTTCTGATCAAATTGTTTTAGCACATCACCAACACTTTTTGATTGCTGACAAAAAGGGGGAGAACAAGAATGATATTTAAATCAATAACGGGCTAACTAGACAGAAACTCTCAAACATTCTAACTCTATTACTTGAAATGTTTTTCTGTTTTGTTTAAAGTCTACAGGCACAAGAAAGCTCCTGGACACTCTGAAGACTAGAAGCTCTGATCAAAATGTAGAAGCTCTGATCAATGTTGCTCTGATCAATATGACGTGCTGATCGTCCTTATACTCTGATCCAAAGCAAAGCTCTGACAAGAAAAGATCTGAAGCTCTGCTCTCTGATAAGTCAAAGACTCTGATAATCTGATGTTCAAAGAAAGAAAAAGATCTGATCCTGAAGAACACGTATATCAAAGGGAAGTAATAAACTCAGGGGGAGTATCTCTTAACTCTGACCTCTCCGTACTTCTTTACCTCTGATACATTTTTCCAGATACCTTTTCACGTTATTTTTCATTTAAAATATCTAGTTTTTGTCATCATCAAAAAGGGGGAGATTGTTAGAACAATGTTTGAATCTACTACCCTATATTTAAGTTTTGATGATAACAAAGTGAAAAGATATAGTATTTAAATGTTTCATGTTTGAACTATCTGCTGCCTAAAATTATTATGTTCTGACTTGCAGATACTCTGATGGATATAAGCAAGATCACGTTTATTCAGCATCAGAATTTGATTTCATACATCAGCATCAGAAGTTGCTACATCAGAACGTCAAGATCAGATGATCAACTCACGCACATGCTGAAGCTTGATGAACAAGACTGCGCTCAAACACTCTGATACAGAAACACAATAGTTCATCAGCAGCGAAGCAGAATCAGAATGAGCCAAGCCAGAACGTGCATTGAAGAAGCAACGGTACTGTGCATTAAACGCTAATTAATTCCAACGGTCTCATTCCAGACAAGATCTGCTCAAAAAGGAAAGCTTGTTATTAGCATTGAATCAAGAATATTGCATTCAACGTTCATCTTCTCAAGTGCTATATAAACAAGGCTTCGAAGATTATAATGGCTAATGCTCTCCAAATCTCTACACGCACAAAGCTGAACCATAATCTTCATTCTACCAGTTTTGCTAAACCATACTCTGATATTCTATTTCTGTTTAGCAATCTAGTTTCTAAGCTTAATTTGTGTATACATCACAGTTGTGATAAAGTTTTGTAGAAAACATTCACACACATTGTTTTATACCTTTGTAAGAAAAGTGTTGCCTTGACAAACCGGGTTGTGGTTTGAATCAAGAAGGCTTTAGCAGTTGTTAAAGCAGTCTGTAATATTCAGTTGAATATAGTGAATTAAGACCTCGTTGGAGAGAGGCGAAATCACCTTGACGGGTGGACTGGAGTAGTTTGAGATCAAACGAACCAGGATAAAAATATCTTGTCAATTGCTTTAAGATTTCAGTTTTACAATTCAACCCCCCCTTCTTGTGTTTTTCACCCCTTCATATACTTGATCGGGTCCATCTTGGAAATCATCAAAGTGGTATGAGTCAACATATACTACCTTAGCCGGTGAGCAGCCCATACCAAAGCGCAACAAGTTTTCTTGAGCAGTGAGTAGCGAGTCTCACAGTCGGTAAACTTTTTGCTAAGGTAATAAATAGCATGCTCTTTTCGGCTAGACTCGTCATGTTGGCCCAGCACGCACCCCATTGAGTTATCCAAAACAGTCAGATACATGATTAACGGCCTTCCTTCGACGGGTGGCATCAGAATAGAAGGTTCTAGCAAATACTCCTTGATCTTATCAAAAGCAACTTGACAATCTTTGTTCCATTCAACCACCTGATCTTTCTTCAACAGCTTGAAGATTGGCTCACAGGTAGATGTCAGGTGAGAGATGAACCTCGCAATGTAGTTCAAGCGTCCCAAGAATCCTCTAACCTCCTTTTCAGTGCGGGGGGCAGGCATTTCTTGTATAGTCTTTACTTTAGCTAGATCAACCTCAATGCCTTTGTTACTGACAATAAACCCTAAAATTTTACCAGACCTAACTCCAAAAGTACACTTGCTCGGGTTCAGTCTGAGCTTATACTCCTTCAACCTGACAAACAGCTTTTGCAAATGATCAAGGTGTTCTTCTTCTATCTGTGATCGAGCTATCATATCGTCTACATAAACTTCGATCTCATGATGTATCATATCATGAAACAAAGCTACCATGGCGCGTTGATAGATTGCCCCTGCATTCTTCAGTCCGAATGGCATCACTTTGTAGCAGAAGGTACCCCATTGTGTGACAAAAGTTGTTTTCTCCATGTCCTCGGGGGCCATTTTGATCTGGTTGTATCCCGAGAATCCATCCATGAAGGAAAACACCTTGTGCTAAGCTGTGTTGTCAACCAAGATATCGATATGTGTGTTGTACCCCAAAATTTGCCCTCCCATATTCTTCAAGAAATTGCAAAGTCAAGCTTCAAAATTCCCCAAGGGTTGCACAGTTCAAAGGCCTCTTAAGCAGTCAAAATTAGGGTTTTCCTTCTGATCAAGAAAATGAAGTTTCCAAAGGTCCAATCAAGTCTCACATGCCTACAAATATGGTCAAGCATCCTCATATCAAGTTTCAAGACTTTCAGCACAAGATTGCACAGTCAAAAACCCTAATTGCACTACAGTCAACTGTAGGGGCAAAATGGTCATTTGACAGTCAAAAGTTCAAATTTTTGGTCAACATATCATTTTGAAGCTACAAACATCATTTGATCAATGCTTGATCATGATTCTCAAAGCTTGGCTCAAAAATCATCAAGATGCAAAAGTTTCCTTATTTGGACAGCTGAAAAAGTCAACTGTAAATTGACCAGGGCATAACTTTCACATGGATTATCAGAAAAATTCCATCCAAAGCTCATTTTGAATAGAAAGACATTTCCTACAACTCATCTTCATACTTCAAGTCCAAGAAATGCTCTCACAAAAAGTTATCAATTTCAACATTATAGGTCATTTTCAAAAGTCAACAAAAAGGGACTTTAAGTCAAAGGCAATAACTTGAGATTTGTACATCAAAATGACATGGGACCAAAGGCATTGGTTAGAGGACTCAAAGACCTTTCCAAAATGTCCAAGAACATGAGAAAAGCTTAAAAATTGAGCAAGTTATGCCTTGTAGAAGTTGGGAAATGTTTGGGATATTTTGAAAAGTCAACATTGGTTCAAATGACCTAAAATTGCTAATGGGCCCATTTTTCTTCCACAATTCATCATCCATGGCATGTGCACGACCACTTGGCCCAAAGGGAAGTATTTCTTCATTTTTTATTTATTTATTTGAATTTTTATTTATAATAATTCATTTAAATCAAATTAAATACATGAAAAATATTTAACCTAGGTTTTACAATCTTTTGTGCACAAAATCTACTCAATAATTCGTGTGAAATTAAATAGGGAAAGATTTGGAGAGAATTGATCTTAATTTGTACAAAAACACATGGAAAATATTTGAAAAAGATCTTGAAAATCAAATCTTTCAAAGTCATGAATGCCAAGCCTTTTGGATCAAATTTCTTAACCTAATTGTTCCACACATATATACAAAGCAAACCCTCATGCTTGGGACCACGCAGCTGCTCAGAAAACCCTTGCACAAACTCATACTTTTTCTCAAAAAAACTCAATTCTGAAAACTCACTTGCAGGGTGATACAAGCTTCAAAACCTATTCCATTAGCTTCCTCAAGGATCATAGGACATATTCCAATCAAAAACTAAGCCCCATACTCAAGAAAACGCGAAGTCATCACTGAAATTGGTAGAGAAAATTCCAAAATCGTTTTCCATTATCCATGCATTTTTAACATATTTTGTTGTTGTTTTCGTGTTTAGGATGATGTTTACAAACTAACTGCACAGTTTGATTGAAGTTTCATGCCCTATATGAGGATTCGCCATTAGAGATACCTAGGGTTCCAATGTTTTTGATTTGGGCGTTTTCCATTCCCATAAAATTGAGACATAACAATGCCATGAACGAATTCAGCAGGTTGGGACGAAGAGATTGGGACCATCGCGCCAAATTTCTGAGGCCACATGGCCTAATCGCTATTATTGAAATCAGCATATTTTGAGGGGGTTTAAAACCCCCGTTAAATGTTTGTTAAATTGTTTCAGGAAATCCAACAAAGAAGATGACCTCGTGGCGTCAGTGGATTGGTTCTTTTAAAAATTTCGCGCTAAAAAGCACTAACGCGTGTTGTTGTTTTAATTATATTTGTTTGTTCTTTAATATACAAAGTGCGCGTCTAGAACAACTGGCAAGGCATGTGTGTGTTAACGTCCAAGACCTGGGTTCGAGCCCCAGGTCTTCATTATTTCCCATATTATTTTGCAATCCATGTTCACATGCAGTTTCAAGACTGGAGCGCACCATACACCTTCCTAATCAAGCGTCCACGCGTCCAGCTTCATCAATCACAAGGCTAGGAATTGAGACACATGGTGAGTCCCAGTCAACGCGCCACATGTTACTCAAAAGGTCCACCAGGCTTTGCTAAATGGGCCAGAATTCTTGGACTGAACCTCCACTTTGGGGACTGATACCCCCTAGGTTTGCCATAATATTTTTTTATTTTATTTTCTATTTGCTTTTAATTATTATTTGTTTAATTAATTTATTATTTTCACAAAATATAAAAAACACCTAAAAATAAAAAAAAAATCAGAAAAGAGGAAAAATATAATAAATATTTTTGTTTTAATATTTTCCATAAATAAATTGTATATAATTATTTAGTTTTAAATTAGGTTCTAATTTTAATTCTTTTAACAAAAATCTAAAAAATGTAGAAATAGGGTTTAATTAATAATTTTTCAGCCTTTTTATTTTTCTTTCACAAATAATTAAATAATTAGATATTTATTTTTATAATTAAATTTGTATATAAAAATAAAATAGAATTAGGGTTAGCATTTAGTTTTAATTAATTCTTTTTTCATATTAAATCCTAAAATACTAAAAAATACCAAAAAACAAGTTCTTTCTTTCTTTTAATTTTAATTAATTCCTCATTAATTTCAATTTAACTTAAAAAAGGGTCCAACGCCCTCATTCTTAATTTCTTATTAATTCGCATATTTATTTTGTTTCGTTTAAATATTTATGTATCTCTCCCGAAGCCATGTAATTAATTTCTCGCATTTTTAATTCCTTATTTTCTTTTACTTTCTTTATTTTTGCTGTCAAATCGGGTCCTGGTTTAATTTTGGCGATGTGGACCCGCGCCTTTTGTAATAGCTTAGAATTTTCACTTTTCTCGCAAATATTTTAACTGTTAAATAAATGGCATGAAAGACTGTATGGACAAAATAAAAACAAGCGTAGAACACCAATAACATGACAAGATAAATGCAAACGAAAACGACACACGAATCGCACACACCACCCCTAGGGTACGCCTCATTATTGCCTTGCCTCGAAAGGTGATCGTCGAGTAGAGGATGTCTTAGTAAGTCCTCATGATCCGGGAACCTGGCATGAGGGTAGCTTCTAAGGTGTCTTCCCATTGCTCTGGTGATCACCATGTCCCGAACATCGAATTGACCCGAACACCTCCAACAGTGGTGCTACCTACCTCTCAATGGTGGGATGGCACTACTTTAAAGGACATTTACACAGACGAATTCCTTAGGGTAGGTAGGTTCTCGTAGATACTTGCTCTAATTTCAAAACAAATCAAAAACTTCTTTTCACACCGACACCTTTCAAAAAGCTTTCAAAAGCAATTTTTCAAACACTCTTGAGGACCGATACAAGAGTCGAACTGAAATTTTCAAAGAAACTTTTTAAAACCCACAGTTGAAAAGCAAACAAACCATTTTTGAAAACACAAATGAGCAAGTATCTAAGAGCCCATGGATAACCATGGATAGAAAGGGTGCTAACACCTTCCCTTTCTATAACCTACCTCCCGAACCGAGAGCAATCTCTTTAAGGAATTTTTCTGTGCTTTTGTCCTTTCCATTTGGAGAAAATAAAAGACGGTGGCGACTCTTGCTTCCGCGACATTTCGCGAACCAGCGTTAAACAGTCAGTTCCAGATCCACCGATCACAATGTGGCAGTGGAAAACCATCCTTGGGGCTAGCCCTGTTCAAATCCCGATAGTCCATGCATATTCTGACTTTGCCATCCTTCTTAGGCACGGGCACAATGTTAGCAACCCATTATGGATAAGAAGTAACAGCCAGAAAGCCAGCGTTGAATTGCTTCATTACATCAGCCTTAATCTTCTCAGACATGTCAGGCCTCATCCGGCAGACCTTTTGCTTGATTGGTGGACAATCTTCTCTTGTAGGGAGACGGTGGACCATGATATCTGTGTCTAACCCTGGCATGTCTTCATAAGACCAGGCGAAGATTTCAACATATTCGTTCAACAATTGTACTAAGCGCTCTTTGACACTTGGTTCCATGTTGGCACCCACTTTTACTTCTTTCCTGTCTTCCTCTGTCCCCAAGTTGATGGTTTCTAGCAACTCTTCATGAGGCAAAATAACCCTTTCTTCTTGTTGCAAAAGTCTGTCTAATTCTCCCGGCACTTCACAGTCTTCGTCAACTTCGTACTCAGCATGATTGACCAAATATTCAGAGTTATCGAAGGCTAAGGTAGAATAGTCACCCATGGAATCCGGAGTGGATGGGTACCTGCATTTGTGAGTGTGGGTGTGTGTAAGGGATAGCCATCCTTAAACAAACAAAAATGCAAAAGGAAAGAAAATGAACACAACAGTTTATAGATGAAAAACATACAATGATTCATTAAAACATGGCATATGATTATGAAGAAAATCAAGCCCTTACAAATGGACCTACATGCCCCGGGCAAGGCATGAGGTGAAAATAGTGTGCAAATTTTTTAGTTATTACAGACCATAAATGGGAAATTGTTCAAAGATAAGATTACTGGTTGATAAAGGTGATGGGAACAAAATCCTTTTGCTTCCCAGTTGCTTAAACCCCCTTCGACGGTCGGAAAGATCCAATCTTCAAAGTGGCTCTCTTCATCTTCATCTTCATCTTCTACAACATTGATTCCATGGTGAGAGATCTTGACGGGTGGTCTTTAAATCTTGGAGCAACGCATAGCCTTTTGTCCTGCAGCAGTGAACCCTAACCCAAACTTGTCCGTCTTATGGGGAAAATCAGGAAACTGCCCCCACACTGTGCTCTTCCCCTCCTTAATCACAGCCTCTGCGTCCTTGAGAGATTCCATTCTAAATACATGCTTGGGAACAGTAGGCACTTCAACCATTGTCTTCGCAACTGCTACCTCAGGGGAAACTTCCTCAAAATGTTGGAAAGGTGTTTCGATGAACTCGCCATCCAACTCCACATAGCGGAAGGGATTGAGATGACTTATCATGTACTCTTCCTCGCCGTGCACTGTTATAATCTTACCCTTAACAGGATATTTCAGCATTTGGTGCAAAGAGGAGGTAACTGCCCCGACATAATGGATCCACGGTCTTCCTAACAAACATGAATATGACAGACGGATGTCCATCACGTAGAAGGTGGAGTTGAAAACTTTTGTGCCTACTTTGATAGGAATATCAACCTCTCCATGAACCATTCTTTTGTACCCATCAAAGGCCCTAACAACGATGTTACTAGGTTTGAGGGTCAATCCTTCGCAGTCCAAACGGTCTAAGGCTTTCTTCGGCAGCACATTCAAGGAAGAACCAGTATCAACTAAGACATGGGCGAGGGTGGTTCCCCTGCATTCAACTGAAACATTTAACGCGTCGTTGTGTTTCCTTCCTTTGGGAGTCAAGTCAGCATCGGAAAAGCCAAGGCCATTATCAGAAGTAAGACTGGCCACACATTCCTGAAACTGGTCAGCCGAAGTCTCTTGGGGTACATGTGCCGCCTTCAAGAATTTGATTAGGGCCTTAGCATGGGCCTCAGAACAGAGAATGAGAGCTAACATTGAAATTTTAGAAGGGGTCTGCCCTAACTGTTCCACAACGTCGTAGTCACTTTTTCTGATTATTTTCAAGATTTCATCCATTTCTTTCTGAGTGGTTTTAGGGATAACCACAACATGAGCCTTCGTCTTGACAGGAAATTCCAGTATCCCCTTACCCTTGTCGGTAATATCAGCAGATGGTCTTACTTCAGGAGTATCCAATTCTTCAATCACTGGGCCTTGCACAGATGGTCCAACAGGTACAGAAGCTTTCAAGGGTCCGAAAACTGCTCGAGGGGGAGAAATCTCCGGAGAAAAGATCTGGCCGCTGCGGGTTATCTTGCTTGTACCCGCAATGTTCCCTATATCAGGGCTTTCTTCTTCAGAAATCTCTTGGACTTTTTCGACTTGTTTGATACCATGGTAGAAGATTTCTCCCCCATAGTTCCATGGTATCGTTTTGCTGAATTGGTACGGGACAGGTCCCGGCATGGTGATCTTTAATGGTACACATTCAGAGTTGAGTGTAATCCTGACAGGCCTTTTGCAAGCCTTGGGAGGATTGTCGGAAATGGTTATAATTGCAATATCGTTGGTTGAAGTAGCAAAAGTAGCAGGAGTAACAGGATTGAAGGTATCAACAGGGGTTTTTTGGAAAAGTATCTCTTGAGTATCCATCAGGCGTTGGACACCTGACTTCAACATTGGGGAATCACCTCGTATGTTCAAACAAAAATATCAGTCTTTACCACAACCAGGAAAGATCCCGACTCTCATTAACTTCTCTTTAATTACTAACAACGGAGTCAAAAGATTGGCAACATCAGTAACATGGAGGTCTTCTAAAACGGCATGAACATTGTGGTCGTGCTTGGGCATCAGAGCAGATATAACATTGAGCTTCTCAGGCGCATCAAATTCTACCTCTTTAGCATCAATCAAGTCCTGGATTTTGTTCTTAAGCGCCCAACAATTATTGGTATCCTGCCCAGCACTGTCGGAATGGTAAGCATACTTGGCATTGGAATGGTAGTATGGAGAGGAGGTGTTAGGGTTTTTTGGCGCTTCCTTCAAACTGGTAAGATTCAGCTTCAATAAATGGGGGAGGACCTGAGTGGGCGTCATGTTGATGCGGGTGAACTGCCGTTGTGGCCTTTCTACCCGTTGTTGATTAGGTCTCGACTGATTATTACGAGGTTGATCATTTGAAGAATTCTGAATCATCACAGCCCCTATCGTCGGTCGGCGCTCGGTTCTTCCCTGACCCTTATGAGAATACACAGCAAAGGCTTCCTTCTTAGCCGGGAAAGGTTTCTTAATAGCTGTGGATGCGGAAGCATCCTTTTGAATCTTTCCACTCTTAATACCGGCCTCAACCCTCTCGCCAGTCAAAATTAGTTCAGTAAATCCCGTGGAAGAACTCCCGATTAGATGGTTGAAGAAAGGGCCAGACAGGGTCCCCAAAAACATGTCAAATAACTCCCTATCTGACAATGGTGGTTGCACCTTTCCCACCAGATCACGCCACTTCTGAGCGTACTCTTTAAACCCTTCATTGGAAGCCATCCCCACACTTTGTAACTGAGTACGAGTGGGCGCCAAATCAGCATTGTATTGATACTAACGGTAAAAAGCAGCTGCCGAGTCTTCCCAATTGTGAACATTTGATCTCTCGAGCTGATAAAACCAGTCTAAATGCGTGCCAGACAAACTGTCTTGGAAAAAGTGTACCCAGAGGTATTTATCGGATGAGTGGGGTTGGATCTTTCTGACATACGACCTCAGATGCATCTTAGGGCATACAGACCGTCGTACTTGGCAAATGTTGGCACCTTGAACTTGGGAGGGATAACAATCCCAGCTACCAGCCCTAGTTCTTCAAAATCCAAACCCGGTACTCTCTGCAATTCCATAGCTGCCAGTCTATCCTCAAGATTCTTATATTTATCATCCGCTGGAGGATACTGTTGTTCGGAGTAGTCTTCGTCTTCTTCCTCTTCCTCCTCTTCAACCTCAGATTCAGAAGGTACAGTAACCCCTTTCCCTTTGCCAGCCCCTTCGTCAGACGTTGAGGGAAACTCAAGAACCCTCCTAGCGTTGCTCTCAAACCTTCTTCCAAAAGTGGCTACCCCAAGTCTCTTTTTCTTTTTCTATTTGTTCTTCTCCAACAAAACTTTGAGGTCCTCTTGACCCTTTGCCAAGGTCATGAGGACTTGCTGGAATTGTGAATTTTGTGCCTGCAGATCCTTTACCGTCTGCTCCAAATCCATCTTGCTGAAATAAACAGCAGAAAGATAAGGAAACCTGGTGTGAAGACCTGTTTATTCATATGATGAATTGTATGTTATTCATGTAATGCATTCAAGGATTCAGAAATTCAAATTTGTTGCAAACAAAAAAGAAACGCACGTCATACTAAGAAGAAATCGTTAGTACATAAGTGCCCCATGGGCAAAATATTACAAAATTCTTAATTTAAAAAGACATTGCACATCCTCTTTGGTGCGATGTAAGTGTTAAGAGTTTCCTCCTCATGAAGTCGGCGGGTAAGCTCCAAAACCTTCTTCTCACTGGCATAAAAGCTGGCTTCAAAAGTATCTCGTTCTTCCTTGAGTTTAATCCAACTCTTTTGCATTTCTTCCCATGATGTTGCCATGTCAGGATATAGGATGGTGTATGGAACCTCTCCTTCCATAACAGGCTCTTTGATCAAGGGGAGAATGTGAGGGTATGGAATCATAAGATTCTGGGACCGGGTTCGTACCAACTTGAGATAAGGCTCAAGGGGGATGGAATTCGTGTGCCCCAGTGTCTTACTATCCACTTTATTGAGCACCCTCCAAGCTCTGATGAACCTTTGTCGAAGTCCTTGCGCATCATTGTCGAAGTCAAAAACTAGGTCAGGAATCAGCATGTCATGAGGGCCATCCCTCCGAGCATATCCAAATTTCCTCAAAGCTAGACAGGGGTTGTAGGTAATGCCTCCCCTAATGCCAAGTAGTGGGACATTAGGGAATTTCCCACAACGATCAATGATGATGACATTTTCTCTGGACCGAGAACACCAATGTACATCAGAATGTGTGAGGGTCATCAATCGTTGTGACCACCTTAAACCCTGCTCATTCTTCAAAACTGATTGTGGAAGGTGAGAAATAAACCACCTTGCTAGGAGAGGAGTACAACACATGAGAACACCTCTTTTCCTCATTGTTCGTGTGTAAAATGAGGGTAGGATGTCCCCAAGCAATGTAGGTATATGATTCCTGGATATGAAAATCTTGACAGTATTCGCATCTATAAGTTGGTCAGGGTTTGGGAACAAGACCAACCCATAGATAAGGAGTGCCATAATTTCTTCAAAGGCTTGTAGATCAAGAGAATTCCAGCAGTCTTGTGCCTTCTCAAACAGAAACTTTGCCAAGAAGCCCTTGACACCACTCCTGGTTTCCCAATGCCCCTTGATGTCAGATGGTTGCAAGTGTAATGCTTGAGCAACATCTTCAGGTTTTGGTTCTTTTTTTGTACCGTTGTAGGGTAGTTGATAAAGAATAGGAATTCTCAAGAGTTGAGAAAATTCCTCCAAAGTAGGCACCAACTGGTATTCAGTGAATGTGAAACAGTGGTGTAGGGGGTCAAAGAACTGGAAGAGAACTTTCACCATGTCTTCTTCAATGTTGGTGTTGACCAAGTTGAGGAGTCTACCATGTCTTTCACTGAAGAGAGAATTCTCTGGAATCCTAGAAGTAAGCTCCTTGAGTTGAGGAGGGATTCTCACAAGGTTGACTTGAATTGTTTTCCTGCAAAGAGATTCCATGACCTACAAAACAAGAACAAAGATGAAGATTTAAACCCTTGAAATGGTTAGTGGATGCATATGATGCTTTATGATGTTCATGATGTATGCACAAGCACATGTACAAGCAAGTCACACAAAACCCTAGTTGCAGGCTTGCATGAGGTTTCATAGGTAAATACCCTCTTGAGTTTAGTTGGCTCAAACCTGTCCTATAAATAGTAATCGGGTTCTAAGGAGCTCAATATCACTGGATTGTTTTCTATATTCATTGTTTTGGTTTAGCCACTTAACTAGCGACCAAAATATTCCAAGAAAACAACCCTCAATGAGTGTAGTATCGAGTATCTACCAACTTCGGACTGCACCAAAGCCGGTCATCTCACTACTCCTAATAAAAGGCCAAGATGGTCAAGTAAGGTTCTAAGAGTTCATTAGTGCTTCATGACATTACTCAGCGGCCCCGCATTCTCTTTGATTGACTCAAAGGCTACCGGTACTCACAAATATTTCGCACTAATATAGTTATTGCTTCAACCATGTCAGTATACCCCACACAGTTTCCATAATGTATTGCTATTTACCTATGAATGTTTCCCAAATCCGGGTGGAGGATTTCAAGCCCAAACAAGAGAACCAAAATGTAAAGCAATCAAAGCAAACAATAATCATGCAAAAGGTGATCTAAGCCCTAAGGTTACTTCACTTTTAAAGTTATCCCCAGCAGAGTCGTCAGTTCTGTGATACAGTGGGAGAACTGACTTGGGATTTTGCGTTTGTGTTCGTAAATGTTTCGGTTTAGCAAGAGTCGCCACCGACTTTTTATTTTATCCTAAGGAAAGGTCAAAAAGCACAGGAAAGACCTTTGAGATGTTTTCTTGGGTTCGGGGAGTAGATTATAGAAAGGGAAGGTATTAGCACCCTTTCTATCCATGGTTATCCATGGGCTCTTAGTTACTTGCTTAGATCACTTGCTTTGCATTTCTATTGTTTGAAATGGTGCTTTTCAATTGTTTGAAATGGTGCTTTGTGTGTGATTTTGAAAGATGTTTTGAAAAGAGGCCATCGTTGTGGCAACCTTTGTAATGATTCTTGTTTGAATGTATATAAAGGTGTTTTTGTCTTTTGAAAAGTTTTCAATGTTTGAAAGTAGGGTTTTTAAGTTGTGTTGTGAAGTGTGTTTTGAAAAATAGCAAGGATGTTTTTGCAAGCTTGATCAAGTAACTAAGAGTTTGTCTACCCTAATTTACTCAAAGATCTTTCTTATGTTTTTAACCCTTTTAACAGTGTTGTTTCACCATTGTATTTGGTGAACAACCTTGTGTTAGGATGTTAAACGGGACAGGCGCGGGTCATCGTATAGACCATGATAGCAATTGTGTCAAGTATTTTTGGCAATTTTCTTAAGGGACTTGATCATTTTGTTTAGGCAGCTCAGATAGCGTCATCGAGGGACTATGATCTTTTGTTTTGTTTTTGTTTTGCCAAAGCACTTGACATGCAACCATGGCCCATTTTTGAAGGCAACAAGTGGATTGAAACCCTAGGGGTGCAAGTGTGCATTGTGTTTATTTTTCATGCATGGTTATCTTGGATTAGGTCAAACTAGTTGTTGATTTTATTTTGCATACAAACCCTAAGTCTAATCATGACATAATTGAAAGCATAAAGGTGCGAGAATTTAAATTCTACACTATTACAACATGATATAGGGAGGGGGGTACAAATTTGAATTGGGGATTATTTGACAAGAAATTAAATTCTAAATTATTACAACCAAATTGAATGGGCAAGGTATAATACAATATTTAAATAAATACAATTAAATAAATATCAAATAAAATGTATTATGCAAAAAAGATTTTTATGTATGTAAAAAGTATTTTTAAATGTGAAGTATAGATAATATAAAAAAAAGTCAATTTTAATTATTTGTTGTTTTTAGGGCAAAAATCCTAATTTCTTAAATAAATTGTATTATTTATTATTTATATATAATAATATATTAATTTGTACAAAATAAAAGTATATATTAAAAAAAAGTATTTTTAGTATAAAATATTAATAAAAATAAAAATGTATTATTTTAGTATTTTTGTTCTAATTATTTAATAAAATAGTATATATGTGTATAAAAAATAAAAAATAATTATTTTAAAAAAAAAAGTGTATATTTCACGAAAATGTTTCTAAGGTGTGTATAAAAATAATAAATAAATATAAACATATTTTTTACATTATTCTTTAAGTTTTAATAAAAAGAATATAAATTATTTACATATTTATACTAGTAAAATGAAAATAAATATCAAATAAATATGAAAAAATATAAAAATAATTTTTTGGCATTTTTTATATTTGGACATAAAATAATAAAGTCAGAATAAAAAATAAAAATATCAAAATGACAAATATACAAAAAAATGGGCCAGGGGGTGTAAATTGAAAAATGGGGTGTTGGAAGCAAAAATGACCAGGCCCAGCCCAATCAGACTTCATCTTCTTCCTCAGTTCACAAAAACGCGCATTCTGTACATCAACTGCTATCTCCTGATTCCTTGACTTTTTGACAAAACTCATAACATGAAACTTGTAGAGCATCAAGCAACGAATCCAACCATATAAAAAACTTAAGCTAACTCTCAAAGACCAGAGAGAATTTCTCTGGCCCTAATTTCTAACCTAGTTTTTTCAGAAAGTTCATGGATGAAATTCTCCTAGCACGATTAATATAAATGAAAACTAAGCATATGTATGGCTTCAGGGCTATGAATACAACATCTTTCATTCACAAACCTAAGTCTAACTATTCCTAAATAGAGAGATAGAAGTTCATGAAATACCTGTTTCAATTGACTTTGAGCTGGAAAATGCAGCAACTTCCAAGAGTGCTTGAGGTTCTTTTGAGCTTGCCTGATGTTCAATGAAGCTTTCCCAATGCTTGGCTTGTTTTGAAGTAGCCTGAATCGTGCTACAGAACTCAACCTGCAAAGCTTTGAAACAAAAATGGCAATATGTGTTAATGGTGTTACAGCTAGCAATGAAGGTCTGGAATAGTTCAGGTGGGTTGGTTGGAAGGTGTTTGAAGTATCTTTGGGCAAAACGCACAATGGAATTTGAAGATGGCTTGCAAAATGCAGAACTGGCCCTGTTTTGCAAGAAAATGGGGAATTTGTGCACTAGGAGTTTTGAGAGGCAAAGGGGTTGTGTTTCTGGCTTATTAGAAGGTATCAAACTTGTTTGCAATGTTTGTGTAAGTTGGTTTTATCAGATGTGAAAGATGGCCTGTGTTTTGCAAGTTTTCTTCTTCTTGAAGCAAGAGTGTGTATGTTTTCAATGCAGGCCTGTACAAGTCCTATATTATGCTGTATACTTTTCCCTTGGTTACTGGAATTGGTAGATTTGATCTTGCCTCATAGATATGGCCCCATGCCTCAAGGATCTTGTTTTGACATAAAGTGAAGTTTAAGCAAAAATGGCATTGTTACTTTTTCCATTTAAGGCTTAATCTAGTGTATAATACCCTAATGACCAAGACAATACCTTAGCTCAATGGATATGCATTAAATTATGGAGTACAAACTGGTTTTGAGGCCTGTAATTGTGAACCAAGCTAGCTAGATCAGATTTGCAAATTGGTATGAACATGTATTGGCCATGGATCAAAGTGAATTTTTGCCAACTTCAAGCATTCAATTCTCTCTAACCACAAGGGTGTTTGAGGAGTTCTTGGACAATTTGGAAAGCTTGGAACATGTACTATAATCCATCTTTGAAATGCAACTTGAAACTCCAAGTGGAACTATGTGAAAATGGCCAAGAAGATGGGTCAAAATCCTGCCTAAACTAGGGCAAAATTTCTCTAAGTTAAAAGGTTTAGATACCCTTGTTCCAAAAATCATAACATGAGATACAAGCCTCTTTTGAGAAAACTTCGTGAATAATAGTTGTAGACTTTGTGATGGACTACAACTTTCATGTTGCAAGTTTTGTTTGAATCCATTTGCATCTTGGTGAAAAAATGGGACAAAGTTAGGAAAAAATAAGAAAATTTTATAACTTAGAAAAATTCTAAGTTATGAAATTTTTTCCATTTTAAACCCTAATTTGCATTTTTGGATTTCTTGATGAACAAGTTTCATAATTTGACATGTCTTGATGAAAAATGACCCTTGGCACTTGATTTTGGCCAAAAAGTCAAAGTTTGACTTTTCAGTATACAGTCAAATTTTGGTCAGTTGACTGAAAAATTCATCTGTCAATCCTATGCATTTGAGATCTTTTGAACTTGTTGAATGGGTCAAGACAGTTTCATTGAGTCTTTTAGTCTATGGTTGAGCTTGATTTGCCATTGGTTAGGTCAAACAGTCAAAAATTGCCTTTGTGCAGTCAAAACCCTAAAAATGACCATTTTGCCTTTTTGGTGATCTGATCAAATTTATTGTGGAATTGTGATCCAAACTTGATAAAATGGTTCATATGAGTTCACAATGTTTATGTGGGTCAAAATTCATGAGTTTTGACTGTCAATTGGCCACAGTTGATTTTTTTCCAATACAACTGATTTCTAGGTCAACTGTCCCATTGACTGGGCAAAGATTTGAATCAGGGCTTGAAACTTGGTGTGGACAAACTTATGAGTCCAACATGAAGTATTAAAGTCACCTTAGGCATTTTAGGTCAAAACATCACTGTGAAAACTCAAACCCTAATTTAGGTCAATAGTGCAAGGAGGTGTCTTGAGCAGAGCAAACCCTAGTTTGACCTTGACTTCCAAGATCTTTGTGGTGAGAAATGTTGATGAAAGGAGAGGGAAAATTTTGGGGTACAACAATCACTTACAACCCTTGCTTAGATTTGTGACAGTTTGGGTATGCCCGAAGAGATGATCCTCATGATATGCTCATCCAAGGAGTGGTGTTCGATTACGAGAGCGAAGGTCAAGGCTACCGCCATAGGTTCATACGAGCTTGGAGGATGGTAAACAAGGTGGATAGTAAGACGCTAGGACACAAGAATTCTATACCCCTTGAGCCTTACCTTATGTGGGTACGATCTCGTGCTCAGAAGCTTGTAATGCTTTACCCCTCCATCTTACCTGTTATTATGGAGCCTGTTGTTGAAGGAGATGTCTCGTATACTGTTCTCTATCCCAACATGCCTACTTATCTTAAATACTTGCAAAAGGGTTGGATTCATCTAAAGGAAGAACGAGACACCTTCGAAGCTCAATTATACACTAGCAAGAAAAGGTTTTTGGAGCTTACAAGGAAAATTCATGAAGAGCAGAGCTTGAACGCCTACCTTGCTCCGAAGAGGATGCGTTCAACCTTTTTATCTTAAGAATTTATCTTGTAAGCCTAAGAGGCACGTTGTAACCATTTTGAACTAGTTAATGCAATTTGACGCTTGTTCATTCTTTGTCTAGACAAATTTAAATCTTATAAATCCTTGAAATCATTTGCATGCACATTTTTCATGCATCATAACATAACAGGTTTTCCACGACAGGTTTCCTTATCTTTCTGCTGTTTATTTTAGTAAGATGGATATCGAGAAAATAGTGAAAGATCTGCAAGCACAAAACTCCCAGTTTCAAGAGACTATGCTGACCCTGGCCAAGGGGAAACAAGAGTTGATGATGTTGTTGGCATCCAAAAAGAAACCAAAAAGAAAAGCCCTAGTCAACATGGGCAGAAGATTCAGAGAGTCGATCCGCCTGATGCCAATAGTTGAGGATTCGTCTAAGGAAGACGAAAATAAAATTGGAGAAGCAAAGAGTACCCAAGCTGGGTGTAATAATGATCGAGTATCTGATGATGAAGACTATTTTGACAAGAAGTATCCTCCTGCTGATGATAAGTACAAGCAGCTAGAGGATAGACTGAAGGCCGTTGAGATTCAAGCCATTCCTAGTTTGGATTTTGATGATTTGGGTTTAATATCTGGGGTTGTCATTCCCCATAAATTCAAGATACCAGTCTTCGTTAAATATGATGGGGTTTCCTTCCCAAAGCTTCATTTGAAGTCATATGTGCGCAAAATACAACCGCACATCGCCGACAAGAAACTCTGGGTCCACTTCTTTCAAGAAAGCTTGGTTGGGACTCAACTAGAGTGGTTTTACCAATTGGAGGGTTCTTGTATCCATACATGCGAAGACTTGGAAACTGCTTTCTATCACCAATACCAGTACAATACCGACCTGGCACCGACTAGAGTTCAACTGCAAGACATGACGATGGGTAAAAACGAAGGGTTCAAAGAGTACGCCCAAAAGTGGAGGGATCTTGCCAGTAGGGTCCAACCATCGTTAACTAATAGGGAACATATCGATATGTTTATGGGTACGTTATCTGGTCCATTTTTCAACTTATTGGTTGGTTTTTCTTCATTCGATTTCATCAAGCTGATCTTAACTGGTGAAAGGGTCGAAAGAGGTATCAAGAGCGGGAAAATCCCCATGGTATCTGCTTCCACCTCCAATCTCGTAAAGAAAACATTCACTGGGAAGAAAGAAGTATGGAGCAAGGGCCTGTACCAAGAAGGATAATCGTCCATCTGTTAATGTTGTTCTAATTTCCAATCCTACTCCTGTTCAAAGATAATCTTCCAATCATCAGCTATTTGAGACTCCACGAAGATAATTCACAAAGATAGGCATGTTGCTATCTCAAGCCTTACAACACCTGTTAAAGGCTTACTTGGTGACACTGCGTGATCCTCCGTCCAATCTAGATACCTCCTCGCCTAAATACAATCCGAATACCAAGTGTGCATATCACTTGAATAGTCCCGGGCATGAGACCGATCAATGTTGGGCATTGAAGAATAAAATTCAAGACTTAATAGTCAACAAGACCATCGAATTTGATCCGCCTACAATTCCTAATGTGATAAAGGCACCAACGCCAAACCATGACAAAGGTGTCAATGCAATTGAAGACACCATTTTTGTTTCCTCCGTCGAATACTTAACCACTCCGTTAACCATTGTCAAAAGGAACTTGCTGAAAGCCGGGATTTTCCATGGATGTTTGAAGAATTGTGGTTTCTGCACCAAACAAGTTAATGGATGCAAATGGCTAAAGGAATACATTCAAAGCGTGATGAATAGTCATGAGATCCTATTTGAGAAAACTCCGTCTGCCAAAAATTTGACCGATAAGATTGAAGACCTCTCTTTCATAACAATTTCAAACAAGCCTTTTAGGATCTCCTCAAAGGGTCCTATCAGGATTTTGAATGAACCTACTATTGCTCCTATGATAATTACCGCCCCTGGGCCAATTCTGTACTCTTCCAACAAAGTAGTGTCGTGGAACTACGGTGCCGAAGTGTTTTACCATAGAATAAAGCAAGATGCTTAGATTGAAGAAAGCAAAGCTGATGACATTGGTAACATTACTGGATCTAGTAAGGTGACCAGAACTGGGAGAATCTTTTCGCCCAACATTTCACCCCCAACTGCTACAAAAACACTTGTCCGCACCACCGCTGCTAAATCCGGTGCTGGCATGAAAGGTAAGGAGAAAGTAGTTGAGCCTGCTGAGGCAGAAACGTCTACAAAAGAGATTGCTGCTGAGGAACCTTCTGCTCAAGAAATGGATGAGATCTTGAAAGTTATAAATAGGAGCAATTTCAAGATAGTGGAGCAGCTGGGGAAAACCCCTTCCAAGATCTCCATGTTATCTTTGCTACTTTGTTCCGATGCTCATGCCCCGGCATTGATCAAATTCTTGAAGAAGGATCATGTCCCTCATGAGACCACAATTGACCAGTTTAAAAATTGTGTGGCAAGCTTGACTGCCGATAATGGTTTGGGGTTCTCGGATGCTGATCTGACACCACTTGGAAAGAACCATAACAAAGCTCTGCATGTTTCTGTTGAATGTAGGGGGACTACCCTAGCACATGTTCTGGTTGACACTGGCTCTTCTTTAAACGTGCTACCTAAGGGGCTTTGGAATGTTTAGACTGCGAAGGACTGGTGTTGTACCCCAAAATTTGCCCTCCTCTCTTTACACAAGAAGTCACAGCTTCGGGCTTTTCCTGACTTTTCAGATTGGCATAAGAATCAGTCAAACAGACTTTTTCTTATCAGTCTATCCAAATTAGGGTTTTTCATGGCTCTGGAACAGTTCAAGCAGACTGCTAGGGTTTTGGTTGAGTTTGGGCTCAAAGTTTGATCAGACAAGCGTTTCTCCAGTGTTAAGTCAAAAATCAGAGTTTTGTGCGCATATTTCTCAGAAAGAATTAATTCTATCAGTGCTTTTCAAATTTACTCTGAGATATGAGCTGAGGCAGTTGAATTAAGAACTTGCAGTGCTTGATTTAGTAAAAGAAAAGGGACATGTGGACATTTGTTGTTTAGCTGTGCATTGCTTTGGATATTTGAAACGCCGGGTTTATGATTGATTGACCACAATGTTTATTAATTGTTTATTTATTCTAAGTTAGGATAATTGGGATTTATTTCCATTTATTATAATTTAAGAATTTATAAGTAATTAAATAGACAGCTGGAAAAAGAATTAACTGATCAAAAATAGATTTTATTCATCTTTAATTACTTGTTACAATTGTTATTTAAATACAGTATTTATTTACAAAAGTATTTATAATAATAATGGTTACAATGATTAAAATGGAAATAAAATTGAGTCCTAATTTTTTTTCTAAGTCTTCATCCTCCAGTTGCTACTCCTCTTTGGCTCCTTTGATTTTTTATCTGCAAAACAAGAAAAGAAGAAAAGTCAAAAGCAGATAAATTGAAATTAAGAGCAGACAGTTAATTCAGAAGTCATCATTAAAAGCGACTGGCCGGAATCAGTTTGCCCTCTCTGCAAATCACGAGATTTCTCTCGGTTCACAAAGAGGGATGGAAGTTTGCTTGCAATTAAAGTATGAAATGCACAAGTATACAAATTGATCAATTTCAAAATGGTCAAACAAACTGCATAGTTCATGATTCAAGTTTGTCAAAAGCTGCATAATTCCAAAAGTTCTAAACCAAGGATAAAAGGCAAACTGAACTAGGCCTAACCAGATCAACAAAGTCCAAACTGAACAGCAAACTATCCAAAAACTGTCAAAGATATCAAGATATCAAGAAGTATAAAGTGTTGTCAATAAAGTATGCAGGAAAGCAGGAAGTATGCAGAGCTAAGCAACTAGTGCAAGCAACATCCATTTTCATCATTTTCCACCAGTCACCTTTTCAGCATAGGACAAACATAAGCAATATTAAATGCTTTAATCTGTCTGGAGAGAGAGAAAAGAGAAGAAGAAAAAGAAAGGCTTACAGGCTTAGGCTTGACAAGAAATATATAAAAATAAACTGTTATCAACACAGTAGGGGAGGCAGATTACATAACCAAAAAATAACACAAACTCAAAAAGAACGTACAGAGCTGCCTCCAAAACCTCACAAAGGGCCATAAACCTGTTTCAACTCAAAAGCCCTCAAGCCTTACCTGCTGCAAATAAACCAGTTCAAAAGCTCATAAACTCAAAACTTCAACCAAAATACAAGCTCTGAACCTGCCTGCTAACCTGCATAAGCCTTGGTCCAAAAACCAACATAAAAACCAAAAGCCATACACCAAAAACCTGTGCATAAACCAGAAGCCTAACCAACAACAAAAGTTAAAACTACACCAAATATGAAACCCAAAGCTTGAAGGCCAAAACCTGCCTGAACTGTCAAGCCTTAAACAACAAGTTTGTAAACACTCAACCTGTGAACCAAAACACAGAGAGCCTCAAAGATCTAAGCTTGTAACCATTCAAAACTATAATATACAAACAGAAGCCCAAAAGCCAAAAGGCCAACAACAATTTCAAACACCCCTTTTCCAGACCTGTATCAAGCCTCAAGGCCCTCGAGCCTATAACCTGTTTTCAAGCATACAAAACCTGTAACCCCAAACCAGAACTACAAGCTCAACCTTCAAAGCCCCTTTCCAAAACCAGAATCAATCCAACACAACCATACTCAAAATCATCATCAAATAATACATACACAAGCATACTCAGAAGCACATCAAGAGAGGCAACAGAAATAGGCAGCAGAAATAAGCAACCAGAAGAGGAAAAGAAGTTATACTAGGCATTTTCAGATTTCCAGGCATCATCATCAAATCAATAACAAAAAGGCAAAAAAATAAAGATACCAGAAAGCAAAGGTTCACAGCATTACCATACCCTCGCCATCCAGCCGCCCTAGGACGCCACCGTCCTCCTCACTTCCTCTCCAAAGGTATAAACCCTTCTTTTTTTCTTTTCTTTTCCACATCTTGCACAAACATCAAGCAATATAATCAAGAATCAGAAATGAGTAAAAACATGCAAAGGCGTAAAACATACAGAACGAAAATCAATACCTTGTAAACCATCACCTACGTGACCATGGAGAAGAAGGAGCTGACGGAGGAGCCCGGTGGCCTTAGGCGAAGAGTGAGTTTCGTTCAGGAATGCTTGGCTCAAAAGATGAAGAGGACGAAGAGCAAAAGTGAATGGCGCCTCTGTCTCACAAACCCTAGCTCATTCCCAAATGAACAAAACAATTAAAACCCTTGCATTTTTTTGTGTCAAACGTTATGGGCCTTGCCCTTTCATGAGCCTTAAGCCCATTGCAACTCAGGCGTATACGCCCCCTCTTTTGTTCCAATCAGCATGTGTTATTTGGGCCTTTGAATTTCCCTTAGCCCATTTTCCTTTTGGTTTTTACATAAACTAACATACTAATTTTTACACTAAATTTCATTAACTCTTTTATTTTCTTTTTTAACACAATTAAATTTTGTAAAATAAAAAGATACACTAAACTCCTTTTTATATATATAAACTTTTTCTTTTGTTAGTATAATTAAAAATACATATTAATAAATACATAAGAAAAATAGATTTTCTTTTATTTCTTTTTTGACTAAACATTTGTTTATTTAATACATAAAAAATTACACTTAAAACATTTTTTTTCTTTTATTAAATTTTCTTATTTGTACATACTTAACAAAAATACAAATGATAACTACATAAATAAAATACTTAATAAATACATTAAGTTCCCATTTTTCGCACTTGTAAATAATTACATACACATACACATTTACAATACACAAATACATTTACACATTTACATTGCTTTATTCCTTTACATTTGATACATATTACATTTGCGATTGATTCGATTTGGTTGTAAATATTTGGACACTACTCTCCCTAAAGTCTCATCCCCATTTGTAAATATTTGTACCCCCACTCCCGGATACTTATTTGTAATAACGTAGACTTTAAATTCCCGCAATTTATCGCTTTCAAATATACCATGGTTAGACCTAGGGTTTGTATGTACATAAAATCAAACGCTAGATAACCTAATACAAAGACAAATACATGAAATCAATACACAATTCACACTTGCACCCCTAGGGTAATCCCGCTTGTTGCCTTCCAAAATGGGTCATGCTTGCACGTCGAGTATCTTTGGCAAAACAAAACAAATTCAAATGATCATAGTCCCTCGATGACGCTTTCGAAAGTTGCCTAATCAAATGATCATAGTCCCTTCAAGCAAAATTGCCAAAGACACTTGGCACCATTGCATTCATGGTCCATACGATGACCTGCGCCTGTCCCGTTAATATCCTAACACAAGATTGCCCACCAAATACAATGGTGGAACAAAATTGTTAAAAGGGTTAAAACATGAGAAAAACCTTTGAGTACAATAGGGTAGACAACTCTTAGTTACTTGATCAAACTTGCAAAACGCGCTTGCCTACTTTTCAAAACCACACTCCACAAACACTTTCAAAAACAAACTTTCAAAAACATTTGAAACATCTTTTCGAAAAGATACACACCTTTGTAAAACATTCGTGTAAAGAATTGTTACAACGGTTGCCGAGACGAAGGCGTTTTTTTCAAAACATTTTCAAACACACACACCACAATTTCAAGCAATTGAAAATCAAAGGCAAGTGATCTAAAACCAAGTAACTAAGAGCCCATGGATAACCATGGATGAAAAGGGTTCTAATACCTTCCCTTTTCATAATCTACCCCCCGAACCCACGAAACATCTCAAAAGGTTTTTCCTGTGCTTTTTAACCTTTCCTTTAGGATAAAATAAAAAGTCGGTGGTGACTCTTGCTAAACCGAACAAGTGCGAATACAAACGCAAAACTCAAGTCAGTTCTCCCATCGTATCACAGAACTGGCGACTCTGCTGGGGATTTCTCTTAAAAGTGGGGTTACCTTAGGGTTTAGATCACCTTTACATACTTGCTTTGATTGCTTGATTGCTTTACTTTTTGGGTCCTTGTTTGGGTTTGTTGTAAATCCTACACCCGGATTTGGGGCACCTTTTTAGGTAAATAGCAATAAAACTGTGAGGGAACTGTGCGGGGTATACCAACACGGTTGAAGCAGTAAGCTATGTTAGTGTGACATATTTGTGAGTACCGGTAACCCTTGAGTTCAATCAAGGAGAGTACGGGGCCGTTGAGTGATGTCGTGAAGCACTAACGAACTCTTAGAACCTTAATTGACCATCTTAGCCTTTTTAGGGGTAGTGAGATGACCGACTTTGGTGCAGTCCGAAGTTGGTAGATACTCGGTACTACACTCATTGAGGGTTGTTTTCTTGGAATATTTTGGTCGCCAGTTAAGTGGCTAAACCAAAACAATGAACACAGAAAACAATCCAATGATATTGAGCTTCTTAGAACCCGGTTTCTATTCTAGGACAGGATGAGCCAACTAACTTCAAGAGGGTACTTACCTACAACCCCATGCAAGCCTAAACCTAAGGACTTGTTTGCTTTGTGTGAATATGTTTTGCCTGTATATACACTTACTTGCTTTTGCATGCATGTACATAACATCATGACATCATACCATAGCATTTTCAATAACCATTTCAAGGATCTCGAAGGTTCTTTTGATGCAGGGTTACGTTGAACCAAACGTCTTCCAAGGGCAGGAGGTTTCTCCTCTAAGAAAATGCCATCAAAGATCAAGTGCAACAACTTGAATCAGGGGCTATGACCCACTTGACATGGTGAGCTTGATTCTCGTGGAAAGACATCCACCGATGCAAAGTTTTCCTAATCAAAGATCAAGTGCAACAACTTGAATCAGGGGCTATGACCCACTTGACATGGTGAGCTTGATTCTCGTGGAAAGACATCCATCGGTGCAAAGTTCTCCAATCGAAGACCGAAGTTCAACCTCTAAAACTCTCTTGTGTTTACCCCAAGAGATCCTCGAAAGCATGCATCCGCATATCATGCATTGCATCTTGACGATTTTTCCTTTTCAGGTTTCCTTACTCCCCTACTATTTATTTCAGTAGAGATGGCTCTGGAGCAGAATATCAAGGGCCTCCAAGCTCAAAATGCTCAACTTTAAGAGATGCTCCTGAACCTATCCAAGGGGCAGGAAGAGTTGAAAGTACTCCTCGCAAGGGACCTGGCCGGGAGAAATTCGGAAGACAATAAGGACCAACAGTTGGAGCAACTGTGAACTGAGGTTGAGGCAATGAGAACCCAGATGCTAGGGCATATGGCTCTTATCCAAGGCCTAGCCCGAAGACAAGAGGAGTTGGGAACCATTATCAATCAATTTCGTCAAGACGGTCACAACCGTATGGGGAGAATACTCAGGATTGGAAATCAAGGCCTTGCTCAGCTTCCCATGAGACAAGAAACCGGTTTAAAAGAGAGAAGACCTTCTCACTTTGTTCCACATCACGAGCCCAACAACGGCCTCGTCAACACCAACCGGATAATCATCCAAAGGGGGAAAGACTTCAAAGGCAATTCACCCAAATCAACATGCCATTGTCACAAGCATTGCAGCACATGTTGAAGATGAATCTGATTTCGGTGATAAACCCTCATCCGAATCCCAAAACTTCTTCTCCCAACTACAATCCAGATGCCAGATGTGCCTATCATTTCGATAGTCCTGGACATGATACAAACGATTGTTGGGCGTTGAGGTATAAAATCCAAAGTCTGATCGACGAAGGAATGTTGGAGTTCACACAAGATGGCCAGACTGAATTCTTCTGCCAAGGGTTCTCCACTTGAAATGACAAAGCTCAAACTGGGAGACTTTTGTTTCATTCGAATTTTCAAGTTGTAATTTCTTGTGTTATTCAAACAATTATCTTTTAATGTCAAACTCTGTTTCATTAATGCATTGCATATGTTTGTCTTGAATTCATACATTCGTTTTCACTACTCTTATGCTTTTCTTTATGATATTTAACTCTTGATAAAAAGATGCAAGCCTTTAGAGGGAGGATGACGAAACAATACCATAATCTCATACAGTATGCTTTTGAACAGACCTTGCTGATGATGTACATGCATTTCTTTCAATTCCCAAACACTGGAGTTATAAGGAAGATAATCCCTAGTCAACCCCTTCGAGCCAAAGAAGTAGGAGTTTTATGTTCTAAACAATCAAAACCTGTGATATAAACCTGGGGCAGGGTAGTCTCTCAGTTAATTCAAAAAGGTGCGCATTAAAGTCGCAAACTCTCAATTCGTAATACAACGAATGACATCAAAAAAGCATTCCTTTGGAATCAAAAGACAGTGATGGTTCCTTATCTCATAGGCAGTCAATCTCTCAAAAGAGAAAAGCCCACTGAGCCAAAACCTACAAAGGAAGCTCAAGAAAGCTGGGGCATCCCGCTGACTGTAATCTCAAAAACAGAAACAGTCAGGCAAAAGTTAGGGATAACAAATCAAAATCAAAATAAAGAGGTCATTACAAATCCTCAACGACATGAAAAATGTTGAAAAAGAAAAAGGAGATGATGACTGTCTCCCAAAATTCAACTGGTGAACCATTACCCAAAAGTCGTTCCAAACTCGAATAGAGTGCGACGCACGATTAACTGAGCTTAGGGTTGAAGAACATCACGAAGAGCGGGTGGGTACAAATATACTTTGAGCCTTTATCCTTTGTTTCTTAAACCGTGAACCAAGCCACGTTACAACCCTTCAAAAGTCCTAATTGAAGCATGGGTTAGTTCGAAAACATACTGTTACAAAAGGTATCCTGACTCCTGTAAGGCTTTGCTCTAACATCTTGTGTTGATTTGTCTTATAAAAAAAGTTTTCTGCTAAAAAACGCATTTTTCAAAACTTTGAGACAGACATAAACTTTGCATTACTTGAATATCACTGTTTGCATTTGGCTATTTGTTTGACAGCAAAGAAATTCATACAGCAAATGTTCGGAGGAACGAAAACTCTCTCAGTGAGTAAAATCACTTCAAAAAGGATGACACTTCCATTACAAAAATCTCCTATCAACAAGGGGCATGACATGTCACCATCGAATTAACCTAGGGCAGTCCAGTCAAGGTTTCAACAGATCTTTCAAAGTTCAGTTAACCTGGGGCAGTCCAGTCAAGATTTCAACAAATCTCTCAAAAGTTCAATGAACTTGGGGCTAGTCTCCTTCATCATCACTTAGGGCATTCAAATGTCAAAAGTGTTCAACAATTCCTTCATCACCTATTGGAAGATGCAGTTTCACACGGACTCATCATGAAGCAACCCTACACTGGTTCCTTCTCAACCTCAGATGCAGTTTTACACGGACTCATCATGAAGCAACCCTACACAGGTTCCTTCTCAACCTCAGATGCAGTTTTACACGGACTCATCATGAAGCAACCCTACACAGGTTCCTTCTCAACTCCAGATGCAGTTTTACACGGACTCATCATGAAGCAACCCTACACAGGTTCCTTCTCAACCTCAGATGTATTTTTACACGGACTCATCATGAAGCAACCCTACACAGGTTCCTTCTCAACTCCAGATGCAGTTTTACACTGACTCATCATGAAGCAACCCTACACAGGTTCCTTCTCAACCTCAGATGCAGTTTTACACGGACTCATCATGAAGCAACCCTACACAGGTTCCTTCTCAACTCCAGATGCAGTTTTACACGGACTCATCATGAAGCAACCCTACACAGGTTCCTTCTTAACTCCAGATGCAGTTTTACACGGACTCATCATGAAGCAACCCTACACAGGTTCCTTCTCAAATCCAGATGCAGTTTTACACGGACTCATCATGAAGCAACCCTACACAGGTTCCTTCTCAACCTCAGATGCAGTTTTACACGGACTCATCATGAAGCAACCCTACACAGGTTCCTTCTCAACTCCAGATGCAGTTTTACACGGACTCATCATGAAGCAACCCTACACAGGTTCCTTCTCAAATCCAGATGCAGTTTTACACGGACTCATCATGAAGCAACCCTACATAGGTTCCTTCTCAACCTCAGATGCAGTTTTACACGGACTCATCATGAAGCAACCCTACACAGGTTCCTTCTCAACCTCAGATGCAGTTTTACACGGACTCATCATGAAGCAACCCTACAAAGCTTCCTTCTCAACACCAGATGCAGTTTTACACAGACTCATCATGAAGCAACCCTACACAGGTTCCTTCTAAAATCCAGATGCAGTTTTACAAGGACTCATCATGAAGCAATCCTACATAGGTTCCTTCTCAACCTCAGATGCAGTTTTACACGGACTCATCATGAAGCAACCCTACACAGGTTCCTTCTCAACCTCAGATGCAGTTTTACACGGACTCATCATGAAGCAACCCTACACAGGTTCCTTCTCAACCTCAGATGCAGTTTTACACGGACTCATCATGAAGCAACCCTACACAGGTTCCTTCTCAACTCCAGATGCAGTTTTACACGGACTCATCATGAAGCAACCCTACACAGGTTCCTTCTCAACTCCAGATGCAGTTTTACACAGACTCATCATGAAGCAACCCTACACAGGTTCCTTCTCAACTCCAGATGCAGTTTTACACGGACTCATCATGAAGCAACCCTACACAGGTTCCTTCTCAACCTCAGATGCAGTTTTACACGGATTCATCATGAAGCAACCCTACACAGGTTCCTTCTCAACTCCAGATGCAGTTCTACACGGACTCATCATGAAGCAACCCTACACAGGTTCCTTCTCAACTCCAGATGCAGTTTTACACGGACTCATCATGAAGCAACCCTACACAGGTTCCTTCTCAAATCCAGATGCAGTTTTACACGGACTCATCATGAAGAAACCCTACACAGGTTCCTTCTCAACCTCAAATGCAGTTTTACACGGACTCATCATGAAGCAACCCTACACAGGTTCCTTCTCAACCTCAGATGCAGTTTTACACGGACTCATCAAGAAGCAACCCTACACAGGTTCCTTCTCAACCTCAGATGCAGTTTTACACGGACTCATCATGAAGCAACCTTACACAGGTTCCTTCTCAACTCCAGATGCAGTTTTACACGGACTCATCATGAAGCAACCCTACACAGGTTCCTTCTCAACTCCAGATGCAGTTTTACACGGACTCATCATGAAGCAACCCTACACAGGTTCCTTCTCAACTCCAGATGCAGTTTTACACGGACTCATCATGAAGCAACCCTACACAGGTTCCTTCTCAAATCCAGATGCAGTTTTACACAGACTCATCATGAAGCAACCCTACACAGGTTCCTTCTCAACCTCAGATGCAGTTTTACACGGACTCATCATGAAGCAACCCTACACAGGTTCCTTCTCAACTCCAGATGCAGTTTTACACGGACTCATCATGAAGCAACCCTACACAGGTTCCTTCTCAACTCCAGATGCAGTTTTACACGGACTCATCATGAAGCAACCCTACACAGGTTCCTTCTCAACCTCAGATGCAGTTTTACACGGATTCATCATGAAGCAACCCTACACAGGTTCCTTCTCAACTCCAGATGCAGTTCTACACGGACTCATCATGAAGCAACCCTACACAGGTTCCTTCTCAACTCCAGATGCAGTTTTACACGGACTCATCATGAAGCTACCCTACACAGGTTCCTTCTCAAATCCAGATGCAGTTTTACACAGACTCATCATGAAGCAACCCTACACAGGTTCCTTCTCAACCTCAGATGCAGTTTTACACGGACTCATCATGAAGCAACCCTACACAGGTTCTTTCTCAACCTCAGATGCAGTTTTACACGGACTCATCATGAAGCAACCCTACACAGGTTCCTTCTCAACCTCAGATGCAGTTTTACACGGACTCATCATGAAGCAACCCTACACAGGTTCCTTCTCAACTCCAGATGCAGTTTTACACGGACTCATCATGAAGCAACCCTACACAGGTTCCTTCTCAACTCCAGATGCAGTTTTACACGGACTCATCATGAAGCAACCCTACACAGGTTCCTTCTCAACTCCAGATGCAGTTTTACACAGACTCATTATGAAGCAACCCTACACAGGTTCCTTCTCAACTCCAGATGCAGTTTTACACGGACTCATCATGAAGCAACCCTACACAGGTTCCTTCTCAAATCCAAATGCAGTTTTACACGGACTCATCATGAAGCAACCCTACACAGGTTCCTTCTCAACCTCAGATGCAGTTTTACACGGACTCATCTTGAAGCAACCCTACACAGGTTCCTTCTCAACTCCAGATGCAGTTTTACACGGACTCATCATGAAGCAACCTTACACAGTTTCCTTCTCAACTCCAGATGCAGTTTTACACAGACTCGTCATCAGGAAACCCTACACCGGTTCCTTCTCAAACTCAAAAGATTCTTGCAATCCCCAGCCAGAGAACCTTCCAAAATCTAACTCCCCTCAGAGTCAAGTTTCAAAATCCCCAGTGGAGCCAAAACTGTCAATCCCCAGCGGAGCTAAAACTTCCAACTATCAATCTCCAAGAAGAGTGAAGACTCTCATTCTTAGTTCCTCACAGGATATTCGAATATTCCTCAGTGAAGATCTCCTCAAGACAGGAATCCCCAGTAGATTTGCATACAACCCAAGCTCCTGATCCCCCAACATTGGTCCCAGGATTTCTCATCTGCAGCAATCAAGAGATTCTTGCCCTCCCCAGCAGTAGCCAAGGATTTATTTTCCCCGGCAGCAATCAAGATTCTTTTGTCAAACAGCCATCCAGGATTCATCTATCCTCAGCAAGACGGCTCATCAGCTTACATGCGCATTCATCACATTCATGTCATAAACATTGATATAACATACATTGCATCATGCATCATGACATTGCATACAACTAACTCTTTACCTTTTCAGGAAAGATCATTCAACAGACAAAAATCATCATCTTCCGAGATTCATCCACAGATAGTTCAGATATGACCCAGACACGGCGACATTCTGATACTTACTCCAGATTCATCCAGATGCAGTTTTACACGGACTCATCATCAGGAAACCCTACACCGGTTCCTTCTCCAGTTCAAGACCTCTGAAAACAGTTTACGGATTCTTCCCAACAACGGATGTTAATATATCGCTTGTTCAAATGCAACTTTTCAAAACAGTTTACGGAAGCTTCCCAACAACGGATGCTGCTCCATTGCTTATTCAACGTCAAGACTTCTGAAAACAGTTTACGGATTCTTCCCAACAACGGATGTTAATCTATCGCTTGTTCAGATGCAACTTTTGAAAACAGTTTACGGACGCTTCCCAACAACGGATGCTGCTCCATTGCTTATTCAACTTCAAGACTTCTGAAAACAGTTTACGGGTTCTCCAGTAACGGATGTCAACCTATCGCTTGTTCAGATTCTTCTCAACTTTTGAAAACAGTTTACGGACGCTTCCCCATCAACGGATGCTGCTCTATTGCTTATTCAACTTCAAGACTTCTGAAAATAGTTTACGGATTCTCCAAACACGGATGTCAATCTATTGCTTGTTCAGACCCCCAGTTCAGAGATGTTCCAAAGCATGGATACCTTTCTGATACTCACTCATCCAGTCATCAATGACATACAATTCAACAAACATTTTCAGATGGCATCTATAAGCCCATCCTCCCCAACAAACAACTTCCAAATGGCATCTTTAAGCCCATTTCCAGATGGCATCTATAAGCCCATCCTCCTACCAACAACTTCCAAATGGCATCTTTAAGCCTATTTCCAGATGGCATCTCTAAGCCCATCCCCCGACAAGATTCGGTCACATTCCAGATGGCATCTTTAAGCCCATCACCAAATGGCATCTGTAAGCCCATTCCCCCTACCGTCACATCACCGAGTGCAAATTTTCTAGGCACTCTAGTGTCCAATCTCCTTTTACCCTCGAGTCGCGAACGACAAACTTGCCAATCTAACTCTTCAGGTTCAAGAAGATTGAACAGGGGCAACTGTTGTACCCCAAAATTTACCCTCCTCTCTTTACACAAGAAATCACAGCTTCGGGCTTTTCCTGACTTTTCAGATTGGCATAAGAATCAGTCAAACAGACTTTTTCTTATCAGTCTATCCAAATTAGGGTTTTTCATGGCTCTGGAACAGTTCAAGCAGACTGCTAGGGTTTTGGTTGAGTCTGGGCTCAAAGTTTGATTAGACAAGCGTTTCTCCAGTGTTAAGTCAAAAATCAGAGTTTTATGCGCATATTTCTCAGAAAGAATTAATTCTATCAGTGCTTTTCAAATTTACTCTGAGATATGAGCTGAGGCAGTTGAATTAAGAACTTGCAGTGCTTGATTTAGTAAAAGAAAAGGGACATGTGGACATTTGTTGTTTAGCTGTGCATTGCTTTGGATATTTGAAACGCCGGGTTTATTATTGATTGACCACAGTGTTTATTAATTGTTTATTTATTCTAAGTTAGGATAATTGGGATTTATTTCCATTTATTATAATTTAAGAATTTATAAGTAATTAAATAGACAACTGGAAAAAGAATTAACTGATCAAAAATGGATTTTATTCATCTTTAATTACTTGTTACAATTGTTATTTAAATACAGTATTTATTTACAAAAGTATTTATAATAATAATGGTTACAATGATTAAAATGGAAATAAAATTGAGTCCTAATTTTTTTTCTAAGTCTTCATCCTCCAGTTGCTACTCCTCTTTGGCTCCTTTGATTTTTTATCTGCAAAACAAGAAAAGAAGAAAAGTCAAAAGCAGATAAATTGAAATTAAGAGCAGACAGTTAATTCAGAAGTCATAATTAAAAGCGACTGGCCGGAATCAGTTTGCCCTCTCTGCAAATCACGAGATTTCTCTCGGTTCACAAAGAGGGATGGAAGTTTGCTTGCAATTAAAGTATGAAATGCACAAGTATACAAATTCCACAATTTCAAAATGGTCAAACAAACTGCATAGTTCATGATTCAAGTTTGTCAAAAGCTGCATAATTCCAAAAGTTCTAAACCAAGGATGAAAGGCAAACTGAACTAGGCCTAACCAGATCAACAAAGTCCAAACTGAACAGCAAACTATCCAAAAACTGTCAAAGATATCAAGATATCAAGAAGTACAAAGTGTTGTCAATAAAGTATGCAGGAAAGCAGGAAGTATGCAGAGCTAAGCAACTAGTGCAAGCAACATCCATTTTCATCATTTTCCACCAGTCACCTTTTCAGCACAGGACAAACATAATCAATATTAAATGCTTTAATCTGTCTGGAGAGAGAGAAAAGAGAAGAAGAAAAAGAAAGGCTTACAGGCTTAGGCTTGACAAGAAATATATAAAAACAAACTGTTATCAACACAGTAGGGGAGGCAGATTACATAACCAAAAAATAACACAAACTCAAAAAGAACGTACAGAGCTGCCTCCAAAACCTCACAAAGGGCCATAAACCTGTTTCAACTCAAAAGCCCTCAAGCCTTACCTGCTGCAAATAAACCAGTTCAAAAGCTCATAAACTCAAAACTTCAACCAAAATACAAGCTCTGAACCTGCCTGCTAACCTGCATAAGCCTTGGTCCAAAAACCAACATCAAAACCAAAAGCCATACACCAAAAACCTGTGCATAAACCAGAAGCCTAACCAACAACAAAAGTTAAAACTACAGCAAATATGAAACCCAAAGCTTGAAGGCCAAAACCTGCCTGAACTGTCAAGCCTTAAACCACAAGTTTGTAAACACTCAACCTGTGATCCAAAACACACAGAGCCTCAAAGATCTAAGCCTGTAACCATTCAAAACTATAATATACAAACAGAAGCCCAAAAGCCAAAAGGCCATCAACAATTTCAAACACCCCTTTTCCAGACCTGCATCAAGTCTCAAGGCCCTCGAGCCTATAACCTGTTTCAAGCATACAAAGCCTGTAACCCCAAACCAGAACTACAAGCTTAACCTTCAAAGCCCCTTTCCAAAACCAGAATCAATCCAACACAACCATACTCAAAATCATCATCAAATAATACAGACACAAGCATACTCAGAAGCACATCAAGAGAGGCAACAGAAATAGGCAACCAGAAGAGGAAAAGAAGTTATACTAGGCATTTTCAGATTTCCAGGCATCATCATCAAATCAATAACAAAAAGGCAAAAAAATAAAGATACCAGGAAGCAAAGGTTCACAGCATCACCATCCAGCCGCCCTAGGACGCCACCGTCCTCCTCACTTCCTCTCCAAAGGTATAAACCCTTCTTTTTTTCTTTTCTTTTCCACATCTTGCACAAACATCAAGCAATATAATCAAGAATCAGAAATGAGTAAAAACATGCAAAGGCGTAAAACATACAGAACGAAAATCAATACCTTGTAAACCATCACCTACGTGACCATGGAGAAGAAGGAGCTGACGGAGGAGCCCGGTGGCCTTAGGCGAAGAGTGAGTTTCGTTCAGGAATGCTTGGCTCAAAAGATGAAGAGGACGAAGAGCAAAAGTGAACGGCGCCTCTGTCTCACAAACCCTAGCTCATTCCCAAATGAACAAAACAATTAAAACCCTTGCATTTTTTTGTGTCAAACGTTATGGGCCTTGCCCTTTCATGAACCTTAAGCCCATTGTAACTCAGGCGTATACCCCCCCTCTTTTGTTCCAATCAGCATGTGTTATTTGGGCCTTTGAATTTCCCTTAGCCCATTTTCCTTTTGTTTTTTACATAAACTAACATACTAATTTTTACACTAAATTTCATTAACTCTTTTATTTTCTTTTTTAACACAATTAAATTTTGTAAAATAAAAAGATACACTAAACTCCTTTTTATATATATAAACTTTTTATTTTGTTAGCATAATTAAAAATACATATTAATAAATACATAAGAAAAATAGATTTTCTTTTATTTCTTTTTTGACTAAACATTTGTTTATTTAATACATAAAAAATTACACTTAAAACATTTTCTTTTCTTTTATTAAATTTTCTTATTTGTACATACTTAACAAAAATACAAATGATAACAATACATAAATAAAATACTTAATAAATACATTAAGTTCCCATTTTTCGCACTTGTAAATAATTACATACACATACACATTTACAATACACAAATACATTTACACATTTACATTGCTTTATTCCTTTACATTTGATACATATTACATTTGCGATTGATTCGATTTGGTTATAAATATTTGGACACTACTCTCCCTAAAGTCTCATCCCCATTTGTAAATATTTGTACCCCCACTCCCGGATACTTATTTGTAATAGCGTAGACTTTAAATTCCCACAATTTATCGCTTTCAAATATACCATGGTTAGACCTAGGGTTTGTATGTACATAAAATCAAACGCTAGATAACCTAATACAAAGACAAATACATGAAATCAATACACAATTCACACTTGCACCCCTAGGGTAATCCCGCTTGTTGCCTTCCAAAATGGGCTATGCTTGCACGTCGAGTATCTTTGGCAAAACAAAACAAATTCAAATGATCATAGTCCCTCGATGACGCTTTCGTAAGTTGCCTAATCAAATGATCATAGTCCCTTCAAGCAAAATTGCCAAAGACACTTGGCACCATTGCATTCATGGTCCATACGATGACCTGCGCCTGTCCCGTTAACATCCTAACACAAGATTGCCCACCAAATACAATGGTGGAACAAAATTGTTAAAAGGGTTAAAACATGAGAAAAACCTTTGAGTACAATAGGGTAGACAACTCTTAGTTACTTGATCAAACTTACAAAACGCGCTTGCCTACTTTTCAAAACCACACTCCACAAACACTTTCAAAAACAAACTTTCAAAAACATTTGAAACATCTTTTCGAAAAGATACACACCTTTGTAAAACATTCGAGTAAAGAATTGTTACAACGGTTGCCGAGACGAAGGCGTTTTTTTCAAAACATTTTCAAACACACACACCACAATTTCAAGCAATTGAAAATCAAAGGCAAGTGATCTAAAACCAAATAACTAAGAGCCCGTGGATAACCATGGATGAAAAGGGTGCTAATACCTTCCCTTTTCATAATCTACCCCCCGAACCCACGAAACATCTCAAAAGGTTTTTCCTGTGCTTTTTAACCTTTCCTTTAGGATAAAATGAAAAGCCGGTGGCGACTCTTGCTAAACCGAACAAGTGCGAATACAAACGCAAAACTCAAGTCAGTTCTCCCACCATATCATAACTGGTGTTGAAGTCAAGCGACATTATTGTGAGGGCATTTGATGGGTCCAAAAGGACGTTTCATGGAGAGGTGGATCTCCCGATCAAAGTGGCTCACAGATTTTCAAATCTACTTTCTATATTATTGACATCCGTCCTGCTTACTCTTGTTTGCTGGGTCGCCCTTGGATTCATGGAGCAGGGGCAGTAACATCTACGCTTCACCAAAAGCTAAAGTATCCAGTCGAGGGAAGGATCGTCACTGTTTGTGGAGAAGAGGAGTTCATGGTAAGCCACCTAAATTCGTTCAAATATGTGGAGATGGGTGGAGAATTTATAGAAACCTCATGCCAGGATTTTGAAGTTGTTCCGCCTATGGTTTCTACTGCCAAAATTTCCTCTAACATGCTCAAAGATGATAAGGTAGTGCCAAGGATGGTTTCATTCAAGGATGCTCGTGCCGCAGTCAAAGATGGAAGTTGGGATACCTGGGGATAACTCCCCGAGATCCCGTTCAAAACAGACAAATGTGAGTTGGGTTTCACTATCAAGTCTCAGAAGGAAGTGAGGCACTCTCGTGCGGGAAAGCCCCCTCTCCGTATTGGAAATCACGAAGTAAACGCCATGGAGAGTTCTGATGATGAATGTGCCTTCGACAAATGGATATACCCTACTACAATAGAGCTCAACAATTGGCACGCAAAGGACTTCTTTCCCATCTTCTTCATTGATGAGTAATTACTTGTTTATTTCTTTCTATCAATTCAAGAACCTTTTATCTATAATATTAAACAATGACTTTTAAACCATATGTCTGGTCGGGGCACTTTGGTCCATTTCTTAAGGGTTTCATTTATGTTCATTTTATCATGCGATCATTAAATATAAACCATTGGACTTTTGCATTCAAATCTCTGTGCTCATTGTCTTTCTTTTTCTTCAATGCATTTTTCAAAATAGCCATGTATCTTACATGCACACACACACACACACACTCTTGCAGGTCCTCGTCCACTCCGGATCTCATTGCCAATAACTCTACTATTGCCAACTATGATTTCGAACATCCAATTAACCAAGCCGAAAACGAAGGCGGGGAAGATTGTGAAATACCGGGAGAACTAGCCCGACTTTTATTGCAAGAGGAAAAAGTTATTCAACCGCATGAAGAGTCAGTTGAAGTCATCAACCTAGGTACCGAGACAAACAAGAAAGAGGTCAAGATTGGCGCCAACCTAGGAAGCAGTGTTAAAAGAAGATTGGTTCATATGTTGCATGATTATGTGGAAGTGTTCACTTGGTCGTGTGAAGATATGCCAGGGTTGGATATCGACATTGTAGTTCATCGTCTGCCAACAAAGGATGACTATCCTCCCGTCAAGCAAAAAGTTCGTCGCATGCGGCCTGACATGTCTTAAAAGATAAAAGCTGAAGTGATGAAACAATTCGACGCCGGATTCCTAGAAGTGACATATTATCCCTAATGGGTTGCAAATATGGTGCCAGTACCGAAGAAAGACGGAAAAGTTTGTATGTGCGTAGATTACAGGGATATGAATAGGGCAAGCCCCAAGGATGACTTCCCTCTACCTCACATTGATTTCTTGGTTGATAACACCGCTCAGCATAAAGTCTTCTCCTTCATGGATGGCTTCTCTGGCTATAATCAAATTAAGATGGCTCCCAAAGACATGGAGAAGACCACCTTTGTTACATAATGAGGCACCTTTTGTTACAAGGTCATGCCATTCGGACTGAAGAATGCAGGGGAAACATATCAAAGGGCTATGGTAACTTTGTTTCATGATATGATCCATCATGAAATAGAGGTATATGTGGATGATATGATCGCAAGGTTACAAACTGAAAAGGGGCATCTCAATCACCTATACAAGCTATTCGAGAGGCTGAAAAAGTACAAGTTGCGGTTGAACCCTAATAAGTGCACATTCGGAGTACGATCTGAAAAGCTTCTAGGTTTTGTTGCCAATGGTAAAGGCATCGAAGTTGGTCCTGCAAAGGTAAAAACCATCCAAGAGATTCCAGTCCCCCATTCTGAAAAGGAGGTTAGAGGATTCCTGGGCCGTCTTAACTACATCGCCCGCTTCATATCTCACTTAACTGCTACTTATGAGTCAATCTTCAAACTCTTGAAGAAAGGTCAAGTAGTCAGATGGAATGATGAATGCCAAGCTGCCTTCGACAAAATCAAGGAATATCTGCAAGAACCTCCTATTCTCATGCCTCCAATTGAAGGAAGACCCTTGATCATGTAATTGACTGTACTAGAGAATTCTATGGGGTGTGTGTTGGGCCAACATGACGAGTCTGGCCGAAAAGAGCATGCAATATACTCCCTGAGCAAAACTTTTACCGACTGTGAAACCAGATATTCACTGCTCAAGAAAACTCGTTGCGCTCTGGCATGAGCTGCTCTTCGGCTAAGACAATATATGTTGACTCATACCACTCTAATGATTTCTAAGATGGACCCTATCAAGTACATCTTCGAGAAACCCTCTCTTTCCGGACATATAGCTAGATGGCAAATGATCTTGACTGAGTATGATATCCAATATACAACACAAAAGGCCATCAAAGGAAGTGTATTGGCATATCATTTAACCCATCAAGTTGTTGATGATTATCAATCTATGAACTTTCACTTCTCGGATGAGAATATCATGTCAGTGACCGACTGCGCGAAACCTGGACTGTATGATGGACCTGAACAAGGATCCTGATGGACCATGGCTTTTGACGGGGCTTCCAACGCACTCGGCAACGGAATTGGTGATGTAATCATATCCTCTGAAGGTTGCCACACCCCTTTCATTTCCAGGTTGTGCTTTGATTGTACAAATAACATGGTTGAATATGAGGCATGCATCTTGGGTCTGAAGGTTGCCATGGATTTAAGGATCAAGCATTTGAATATGTTCGGAGATTCCGCTCTAGTTATTAGCCAAGTAAAAGGAGATTGGGACACTAAACATCCTAATCTTATTCCTTACAAGGAGCTTGTGTTATCTCTGATTCCTTACTTCGAAGAGATCACTTTTGAGCACTTCCCTAGAGAAGAAAATCAATTAGCCGATGCTTTGGCCACAATGTCTTCTATGTTCAAGGTCAAATGGGACAACAGAGCTCCTATGATTACAATTGAGAGGTTTGACAAACCTACACACTGCTATGAGCTGGACACTGACGCCGAGAAGCCATGGTACCATGAGGTGAAGAAATACCTTGAAGCATAAGAGTATCCCGAAGGAGCTTCCATCAATGATAAAAAGTTCTTACGAAGATTCTCAGCCAAATTCTTTATAAGCAATGGAACCCTGTACAAACGCAACCATGATTCTACTCTACTCCGATGTGTGGACAAGAAGGAGGCAGAGAAAATTATGGAAGAAATGCATGACGGTCTCTTAGGGACTCACTCTAGCAAACATACTATGGCCAAGAAAATCCTGATAGATGGTTACTATTGGTCAATAATGGAGACTGATTTCCATCACCACTCAAGGACTTGCCACAAATGCCAAATCTATGCCGACAAGGTCCATGTTCCTCTTATTCCTCTAAATGTCATGACCACTCCGTGGCCATTTGCAATATGGGGCATTGACATGATTGGAGAGATTAAATCTACTGCTTCTAATGGACATCACTTCATTCTTGTCGCTATCGATTATTTCACCAAATGGGTCGAAGCCGCCTCCTTTGCCTCAGTGACAAAGAACGTGGTAGCCAAATTTATCAAGCATAATCTCATCTTCCGCTATGGTATCCCGAAAGAATCATCATTGACAATGGGACCAATCTCAATAATGCTATGATTACCGAACTTTGTACTCAGTTCAAAATCAAGCATCACAATTCTTCTCCTTATAGACCTAAAATGAATGGCGCAGTGGAAGCAACCAACAAAAACATTAACAAGATTGTGCAGAAGATTATAGTAACATACAAAGACTGGCATGAGATGTTACCGTTTGTTCTTCATGGCTATCGAACTTCGGCTCGAACATCAACTGGGGCAACTCCCTTTTCTTTGGTTTATGGCATGGAAGTTATCCTGCCAGTGGAAGTTCATATTCCCTCCCTAAGGATTATGAATGAAGTAGGACTAGGCGAAGACGAATGGACTCAGACAAGATTGGATCAGTTGAACTTGATTGATGAAAAGCGATTGATTGTTGTTTGTCATGGTCAGATGTACCAAAAACGTATGATCAAGGCTTTCAACAAAAAGATCAGGCCTCGAGTATATCAAGCTGGTGACTTGGTAATAAAGCGCATCATTCTTCCGCAAGGCAACCCCCATGGTAAATGGACTCCTACCTACGAAGGGCCATGTGTTGTCAAGAAAGTCTTCTCTGGTGGTGCCATGATGCTGACCACTATAGATGGTGAAGATTTCCCATATCCTGTGAATGGAACAATTCATTTGTTCACACGTCGTACACAAAATAAGTTGTTGAATTGAAAAAGACAGCGTCGGAGCCAAAGTTTCTCGCCATTCGAAAATTCATAACTTGCTCAATTTTTATCGTAACAAAACAATTCTTTCGGGGCCACGTAACAAATTTCATCATCAGCGTTTTTGATTCAAGTCGCGCGTCAAGATTTTGCACTATTTGTCATGAGCTCGGGGGTTCGATATCGGTTGTGCAAGAAATAAGCGAAAAATTCAGTTTTGGAGCCAAAATATATAAGTTTGAATTTCAAAATTTCACATAACCACACTCACTATCACAAACCTCTCACATTTTTTCTCCCAACTCTCTCTCTCAAATCAAAACAAATTTCTCTCAACTTTTCTTCAAGAAAACTCAAGAACAAGTCAACAAAAACTTCACAAACTTCATCAATCTCTTCCCTCACTCTCATTTCTACAAACTCTCTCTCTTTCTCTGCCTCGCACAGTCACTCTGGTCACCAGCTCTGTGCCCACCACTCAGCTTTCGTCGACCCTGTCGACCGCCAGCACAAGTGTGTCCTCTGCCACACAGCTTTCACGTGCCTGCCATCCTACCGATCGTGCCGTAATTCCTTCACTTGGCCTACTCGGACACACGATCTCCCTCTGTCCGATTGTAACTTCTGATCAGATCCTCACCAAGTCTACTTCAACCTCTTCTTCCAACGCTAATTCAGTAGTTCAATAACTCCTTTCTTGATTCAATTGGTGAATTCTTGAGATAATTTATCTTGCATTGGTTCGAACCTTGAATTGTGGAAATAAGTGATTATAGAATTAAGAACTTATTTGATTTGTGAATTGTGAAGTAAATTGAATCTTGAATCATGAACAAATATGGAATTGGTTGATTATTTGATGATAATTGATTAAATCTCTTAATTTCAAAAATTGACACTTGTTTATGATTGTTGGAATTTATGCGTCGTAAATTGATTCTGATTCATTATTTTATTGACAATTGTTTAAACTCATGAGTCTGAATTAGTTTACAAATTTCTTAATCACTTTCGACGCGTAAGATGTTTGTGATTTCAATGCTTGAAATTGTGGTTTCAATACCGGTTTTGCATATGCTTTTGGTTTGTAAATTCCGATTAAACTTTCATATGTTGATATTCAAATTAAGTGCATTAAAACCTTGATTTTATAATAAATTCTTGGTCAATATCAACATGTGTGTAGTGTTGTCTGGAATTTGCAAATACACCGTAACATGTGAATTAATTTCGGCTTGTTGTATTTTCGAACTTGTTTGCACAAATGATTGATACTGGTATCAAATTCCGTTCTTTTTAAGCCAATTTTTGGAGTGTTTCACGTGTAAAAAGTTGATGTCCGAAAAATGATTTTCACACATATACCATGATTTAATTCAAACTTGATGCTTGTTTGAGCTTGTTGGCACATTTGATTGATATCGGTACCAATTCCGATTGATTTTATTCCAACTTTTCGAGCACTTCAAAATTACAACAATGTTGTCCAGAATTTAATTTCATGTGTAAATATTGTTTTAATTCCCATTTGATGTTTGCTTGTGCATAATTGATGATTTAATGAACATTGATGTTGAGCTTTGTTGCTCCCGATGCAAATTTCCAATCGATTTCATGTGTTACAATACCGCTGCCCGGAGTACTAAGTATGGCATGTAGCATGATTTAATTCCAACTAAGTGCATACTTGAGCTTGCTATCATATTTGCTTGACACCGATATCAAGTACTATTGATTTTGACTCAACTTTTTGTGCATTTCAAGTGTAAATACAATGCTGCCCAGAAAATCCATTTTACATCTATATTGTGTTTTAATCATTCTAAATACATATTTGACCTTAATTCTACAAGTACTTGATATCGGAGTTGAGTTTTCACACTTTTACGACAACTTTTTGTGCACTTCTATGTGCTAGTGCGGTGCTGTCTGATTTTCTACTTCTATGTTTCGATACTTGTTCGGATGAGATTTCTCCATATTGTGTTATTATTTTGAGTTGTGATATGATTGCTTGCATTCAATTATGCTTTCTTATTATCACTAACTCTTCTTGTGTACTTGTGCAAGGATTTTCAAGAGAGTTTTCAATCAGCTAATTAATTCTTGGTTATCCGATTGAAACATATTATTTCCACTTCTTTGTGTTTCGATTTTGCTTCTGATGTGATTGACTGTGAGTCTCATTCTATGAGATGCATATACTATTGTTTGTTTGTCTAGACTTGTGTTTATGCAGGTTTATTGATTGAAATTCAGATGTGTCTGCTACACTTTCCATTTATGATTTATTTTCACGTGATGCTTCGACGCATATTCCAAGCACCCGATTTCTGACTTCTTTTGTTGTTGATACTAGCTTGCATGAAGTTTTTCGGGTTTCTTACACTCGGTGAGCTTTATTACAAATTGATATTTGTTCGGTATTTGCTTTTTCCTATTACACTCTGCATTGTTTTCCTCTTTCCTTGTCATGTGAAGTGGGAATAGAGATGTATGATTATTTCCCGCTTTCCTTACCATGAGAAGTAGGAATAAAGATGCATGACTGAGAGTCCCTACTTTAGATGGACAATGTTGTTTTAAAAGACCTTTATAAGGAAATTCCTACTTGTACTTGCTTGTTTAAAGTCCTCAACGAGGGCAATTATGTGTGTTTATCTTTGTACCCAAAGACCTCAAAGAAGGCGCCCCGTTCCCATTCCCTATTGATAAGTCCTTAAAGAAGGCATAAGACGAAGTGAGGGTCCGTAATCGACCCCGCCATTTCTAGTCCCCGGGTCGTTCGTATCTCATGTTGTACGTCATTTCTATGAATATTGCTACTCTTGTTATCGAGTCGGTCAAGTGGAGCAGAGGGTTTACAATCAACCCCCGCAATTTTTCTTTAGCTCATGTTTGTAAATGTTGATTCTTTGATGTGATCTTATTATTGCCTTCTATTGCCTACCTCGATGACATGATATCTTGGTTAGGTGTTTAGTCGCCTCTGACGATTCACTTTTGTTCTTCTCTTGCCTAGATGACACGATATCTTGGTTAAGGGTCGACACCCTCTATTCTTCTTTCCTTGATAGCATGATATCATGGTTAAGATCCATTCATTCATCCATTTTGCTTACCTTGATGACTTGATATCTTGGTTAAGCCTCCCTTTATCCTACCTTGATGACATGATATCATGGTTAGGTGTCCCTCTTCCCTTATCTTACCTCGATGACACGATATCATGGTTAGCTGTTATCCCTCTCCCTTTTCTACCTTGGTGGCATTATACCTCGGTTAGGTGTGTGCTACTTGAGTGAGTGGATACTTGTCAAGTTTGAGTGTTTACTTTCTATTGCATGGTCACATTCTCCCATATGATTGTTAGTTCACTCTCTTTCAAGTTTGAACTAATTAGACCTTAGGCTTGAATCTATGCATGCCAACACTAGGTAGATTCTCCATTAGTTAATCTAAACTTTAGGACCATCATTGTATGATAATATTAGGGATGACACTAGGTTAGTCTCCCTTAGACTTTTCACTTCCCTTTTTGCATGACTAAAACAAAAACTCTTTTCTTTGGAAAATTCACAAAATACTCTAAAATTACAAAACCTTTTTTCAAGGTAAAAAAAATATCAACCAATGCAAACCATTTTATCCTCAAACCTTTTTCTTTTAAAATCTTTTCATAAAGGACATGCTTCACTAGCATCGTTCATAAAAAATATGCAACTCACAAAAACTTTTGAGGTAAACTATGCGTTCCTTGATCCCCATTGCACATTCAATGGTACGTAGGCATGAAGGTTCACAACCGAGACAGACACGACTAATAAAAACTTTTTTTTGTACATAATACTCTGCATCCATGCATTCCCTTTTAGCATTAAGCTTTAGACATAGATTAGATACACCCTTAGATTAGAATAAACTTAAGTGGATCATGTGGAGTACCAAAGACGTAAGGGGTGCTAATACATTTCCCTCGCATAACCGACTTTCTTACATGTTTCTCTTGGTCGTGATGACCATGCTCCTTACCTTCCCTCATATTTACTTAGTATTTCCTTTCCCTCTCTTGGGATAAATAACATTGATGGCGACCCTTATGTCTTTCGCATCCTTCGTGCTTCGATGAAAATCTCAGATGCGACAATTATGTGATGATTATGTGATGCTTTTGTGATGATTTTGTGACGATTATGTGAACGATAATGCACTTGACTAGCCGTGGTCGAATTATATATGACGTTGATGTACATCATGCACTCATAACATTTTTGGACGATGATCTGCTTATGATGAGCACCAATCCCATTGTTTGGATTGCGTGCGTTTGATGAGGTGCTCCAGTTCCAAGAGGGGATCGATCCTATGGCGGGGATCTTTGGAGGATAATGAACCAAGTGTTAATAAATTTTGATACCACATACATCAAGCCAGTGTTCTTGCATTAACATCCTATGTGACGTTGCATGAATTTTGTTGATGAGTTATGATGTGATAATTATTGTGAGCTATGTGAGTATGTGATAATGTGATGAGTTTTTATGTTTATTTTCTATTATGACGTATCGGTGAGTATGAAGTATTGATGAATGATATGTATTGTTATAAGATGATGTTGTTGTGACTACTAATCTTTCCTTATATCTTTTATAATGAAACTTGATTACTCACGCTTTTTGTTTAAATGTTATCTTCACGTGGGTAACGCGCAGGTGACCAAGAGTAGTTCGTAGGAGCTTTGAGGATAGCTTCAGAGTGTTTTATTTAGTTTCAGTCTATTAGAGGTGTCTTGCTCTGATATCTAACATCGGGTCGGAAACGCTACATTACTTTTATTAACATGTTATTATGAGTTTTTTGGAAGATTAATGTGATTTCAATTATTCATTTGATGAGATGATAATTCTTGAGTTTTGAAGAATTAATAAAGATTATTCTATAATTATGATATCTGCTGCAAAGTTTCCATTGATGTGTTGATGTTATAAGAAAGAAATTGACGTGATAAAATGTTGCAATCTCTATTACGGAGCAGAAATGTTATTAGGATATTTTATTATCAAATGTGACACTCTTAAATAGTGATGTTAAATTTAATTATGGAGTTTAGAAAGGTATTAGAATATCAATATCTATTTCACCCCTATTTCAAGTAACAAGAATAATTATTTTTCAAGGTTTATAAACGAGAATCAAATCTAATGACAAGAGCAAAAGATCAATCAATCAAATTCTCGTAGAAACACGCACATTAGAATTAGGAATGTTAGTGGAGCAAAGCCGAAGCTGAGAACACATCTTCATTTTCATTTCAGCCTTTAAATCTATATTTATTTTTGTTTTAGATTTTCGTGACGGAGAGATTTTCTCCACATGTCCGTCCATGCAGACCTCACCGTTTCCACCAAAATTCATACATAGTGATCTAGAATCACTACTCATACCCGTATCTTTCGCATGTTAAGCGAGTACTCTACCATCTGAGATACGTCCCTTGATACCGTTCAATTCTATCTAAATTTATACAATTCAAACACTCTCATTTGATAATCTTATTAATTCAGATTATATATATTATACTGAAACGAATTTCAGTGACATACTTGTCACTATGAACGCGTTTGAATATGTGAGATTGTGGCATGGAATGATTTCTGAACATACTAACATTGAAAACCAAAATGAGCAATATCAATACAACATGTCTACTTTTTAGGTACCAAGATAAAAGAAGAAGAAAAGTCAGTTTCATAAACATGGCTAAGGAACAAGCTTCAAAAAGTGGTCGTAGTTAAAAGACACCGAATTCAGGTGAGTACCAAGAACTGAATTAGAAACACCAACTACTTGTAATATGCTATTATTATCAAATCATGTGACTGTGCGGTGGTATGTATGGTATATGATTCATTCTATCTACCTTTCATTTCCTAACTTGTCAGATAAAGTTTGGTGATGGATTTTCTCTGAAAGTAAAAGCTAAAATTCTTAACTCCCATCTAACGCAACACAAAAAAATGCTTGTTTAATCACACTGATACATGTGTTTTTTATACCTGCTAAATAAAGCAACGGTTTTCATAAATAGTTAGCTTTCAATACAATCCATGACCCTACACTAGTGAAAGCTTCACACACAATCTCTCTTTATCTGTCTCTTCCCACTAGAGTTGAATGTTTTTGCTTCAAATGGTCACCAAAATTCATAACCAGCTTCCATTATCAATCTCACCCACATCTCCAATCCCTTCCAAGGTAGTACTACTACTATTATCTTTTCTCGTTTCACGGTTTTTTGATTTCTATCTTCGCCTCATTTTAAATCATGGGCTGTTTTTGTTTGTCTGTTTCATTTTAGTATCATACTTTAAAATGTGTTTTTTTTTGTTTTTTTATTGAAGTTTCGGGATTTTGTGGGAGGTAACCACTATCTAGAAACAATGGTGGAGACTCCGGTTAATGGGAGAATAAGGCAAGCTTTTACGGTTGTAAACGGCCTAACTAGTACTCCTCCAAGCATTGCTGGATCAGATTGTGGTATTATAGAGTTCACAAGAGAGGATGTTGAGGCATTGCTAAATGAAAAAGCCAAAAAGAAAGAGAGGTTTAATTATAAGGTAAGTTCGAGTTTTAGATTTCGAGGTCATTAAGTTTGTATGTTTGAATTTGAGATTGATGTAACTTGTTATGTTTTTTAGGAAAGATGTGAAAATATGGTGGATTATATAAAAAGGCTTAAGGTTTGTACTAGATGGTTCCAAGACATTGAGATGAGCTACTCGATAGAGCAGGAAAGGTTAAAGAATTCGTTGGAAATGACCCAACAAAAGAGTGTACAAATCGGTACGGTTAATTTTCATTTTTCTTCGCTTCGGGCTTTGATAAATGCGATTGCTTGCTGATTTTTATTACTAATATGCTTATGTTTATTTGATTATTACAGAGTTGCTGCTTAAAATCAAGGAAGAGGAAATGAACTTAATTATTACAGAAATGAGAAAGAATTGCACTTCCTTACAAGAGAAATTGATAAAGGAAGAAGTAGAGAAGTCGGTAAGAAAGATTTTGAACTTGTCTTCTGAAATTTGGAAGAAAATTTTAATCTAAGTTTTGAGTTTAAACACAAGGCTGCAGTGGATTCTCTTATTAAAGAGAGAGAAGCAAGGCATGATATTGAGAGGTCACATACCACTCTTTCTGAGGACATTGGAAAAGCTCAACGAGAGATTCAAAGTGCGAATCAGAAGGTAAAATAATAGTATAATTCTAGTTCAATGAATTCCTTTTCACTTTTTTTTAAAAATACTAATATAAATAACTGTCTTTATTGATGGATTTCTGCAGATATCATCACTCAATGAGATGTATAAGCGGTTACAAGAATATATAACGAGTTTACAACAGTACAATGGAAAACTTCATACGGAGCTTTCATCAGTTGAAGATGAACTTAAACGCGTAGAGAAAGAGAAGGCTTCTGCAATGGAGAACATCGCTATGTTAAGTGCTCAACTTACTTTATCCATTGTAAGTTTGCTTTCACGCGAACCTTTTCAATTGGAATTCAAGTAGACATTGCGAGATGATTCAAAGTGTAGATAATATTATGTTTAATACAATTTCTTGTGACATAAGTAAGTATCTGAACTTGATTGCTTGTTCTGTTTATTTTATCTTTAGTTTGTTATTCATGCAACTCGTGTATTACCCGATTTCCTTGGTTCTTTTAATAGTCTTCTCAAGAAGAAGCCACAAAACAGAAGGACGATCTTGCTGGTGAAGTTGCTTCACTTAGAGGAGAGTTGCATCAAGTAAGAGATGATAGAGACCGTCGATTATCTCAAGCAGAAACTTTAAATGCTGATTTGATGAGATTAAAAGAATCTAGGGAAAACTCCTGCATTGAATTGGACAGCTTGACGTTAAAAGCGAATGAACTGGAGGTTGGTTTCTATACCTGATTTCCTTCTACTAAACATCACGCAGTTTTATTGTTCGAGTCGTGATCGGATGAGTTTCCTTCACAGGAAAAAAGTTCTCTGAAAGAGAATCATATAAAGACATTGCAAGAACAGTTAGCAACTGCAGAGAAGAAACTGCAGGTAATAAAGACATATTTTTGAAAAATGTTGTATTCTATTCGATATAAAAACCGTTCATGGACCGACTAAAAGCTTATGATGGTTATTCAATATATGCACTATTATGATTATAATGTTGTTAATAACTATTAACTTATGTTCCTTATTAGGTGTCTGATATATCTGTATTCGAGACAAGAACAGAATTTGTAGGGAAACAAAAACTTGTTGATGAGTTACAAAGAAGCTTGGAAGATGCAGAATATAAACTTATAGAAGGGGAGAGGTTGCGCAAAAAATTACACAATACCATTTTGGTAAATCATTGAACCAAAAATTTTGTTGGTTATAAGAAGAAAAAAAACAGGCACCTTATTAGTCTCAATTTTAACAGGAGCTAAAAGGGAACATCCGTGTATTCTGTCGGGTGAGGCCTTTGTTACACGATGAAAGTCGTAGCACAGAAGACAAGATATTCAGTTATCCAACACCGATGGAAGCTTCGGGACGACAAATTGACCTAGCCCAAAATGGTATATCTCTTGTGATACTACATTTGAAAGTATATCTTTTTTTGGATGATTGTTTTAGTCATCATTTTATTAAATTGCCAACTTGTGTCACTCCTGTTTTGTTCTCAGGCCAGAAACATTCTTTCACATTTGATAAAGTTTTTATACCAGAAGTATCACAAGAAGAAGTTTTTGTAGAAATTTCACAGCTTGTACAAAGTGCTCTTGATGGTTATAAGGTAATTCAAAGTTTTTCTGTTGTAAGAGTTGCATGGCATTTTCTTTTTTCACATTTCTCTTGAATCATTTTTCAGGTTTGCATCTTTGCCTATGGTCAAACCGGATCAGGGAAAACCTATACAATGATGGGAAGACCTGGACATCCGGAGGAAAAGGGACTGATACCTCGTTCGTTAGAACAAATATTTCAAACCAAACAGTCTCAGCAACCTCAAGGCTGGAAATACGAAATGCAGGTAGCATTAGAGTAATTTCCTCTTTACCCTAGTATTACCAAGTAATGTAAATATTTTTTTAGAAGGTTTTTGTTATGAAATTTGCAGGTGTCAATGTTGGAAATATACAACGAAACTGTTCGTGATCTGATGTCGACAAACAGATCGTCATCGGAAAATGGCACTCCTGGAAAGCAATATACAATCAAACATGATGCAAGTGGAAATACACAAGTTTCCGATCTTACAGTAGTGGATGTTCACAGTGCGAAAGAAGTCGCATTTCTATTAAATCAAGCTGCAAATAGCAGGTAACTATCGTTATGACACTGCAAATGAAATTTTCCAATTTATGACTAGAATTAGACAGTTGTATTGATTATTCTGGTTATTTCCTCTTAGATCTGTGGGAAAGACTCAGATGAATGAACAATCATCAAGAAGCCACTTCGTGTTTACTCTTCGAATATGCGGTGTAAATGAGGTAGTGATGAAGTTTCTATTAAGATAATAGTCAAATCAAAACTTTATTTTATTTTCCATTCGCATTTCAATCGTATTTTATCTTCCATAGTCACGAGCAATGACATGCATCATGATGCAACCGATTTTATTTTTAATCCAGAGCACTGACCAACAAGTACAAGGTGTTCTGAATCTAATTGACCTTGCTGGTAGCGAGCGTCTCTCGAAGAGTGGTTCAACCGGGGATCGGTTGAAAGAAACTCAAGTATGTAAAATCATGATTTTTTTTTTCAGTTTATACTTATTTTATTTGAAAATAGTTGAACTTAACTTCACTTTCTATTTGTGATCAGGCAATCAACAGAAGCTTGTCATCATTGAGTGATGTCATATTTGCCTTGGCCAAGAAGGAAGATCATGTGCCATTCAGAAACTCAAAGCTTACATATCTACTTCAAGTAATTATTATTCTCTCAGTGTCTCACATGGCATTTCTTAAATTCTACACTACATTGATGATTTCTTTGTTATTGAATTTGAATGATTTAATTTAACGCGATCATCTAATGATGATTGAACAGCCTTGTCTCGGTGGAGACTCGAAGACGTTAATGTTTGTAAACATCTCACCCGATACTTCTTCGGTTAGCGAGTCACTATGCTCACTCAGGTTTGCTTCAAGAGTCAATGCTTGTGAGATTGGAACGCCTCGTCGCCAGACCAATGGCCGTGCGACAGACTCTCGTTTGAGCTATTTCTAATAGTAAAAAACAAAGATGTATATTTTTTTTAACCAATTGTGGAAATCAAGTTCTTGAGGCGTATCAAAATAAAAATGAAAATGAGTTTGATCGATTCTAACAACGGCATGTAGCTTGTATAGTGAAGTTATTGAGCATGCATTTAGTTGAAACCACACTGTAATAGTTCAATTTGTTTTCTGCTTAATGTAATGTATTTATTTTACTTTTACAACATTTCTCTTATATGAATTGGAAAAAGAAAAATTAATCCTAGAAAGATTTTAGAATATCAATGCCAATGATTGGATGGATAAGGATAAGGTCACAGTTAAGATGATAATTAAAACAATTCAAGTTGTATTAAAAAAATATGCATCAGATATTTATTTTAATATTAATCTAAATGTCATTCATACATATACACCAATGACCATTATAGAATACCAGCTCCATAGTTATCTTTCAAAGGATTAGTATTAGTATGTAACACAAAGCATTCAAAGGATGTCAAAGGGTAGGGATAAGGTTGATTTGTGTTATAATGATATGATATGCAGACCCAAAACACAAGACAAGGATGACCTACACAATTCAAAATGGCCTACTTGAAAGTCAATATCATGATGATATTCTAAGAAATATGAAAATGACATGATGACATGATCTTTATCTAAAACTGTTAGTTTCACATACAGAGGAGTCGGCTATCTCTATTTCTATCTGTTTGAATCATCTCCATCTGATCTACTTTCGTTACTTCGGAATCTACAGGTCTTCTCTCTATATGCTCAAACGATTTAAGTATATTTTTCATCGTCTTCTCTACTATAAGTGTTATCCCAACACGCTTTTTAATATTGTCATTTCTAATCTTATCTTGTCTAGTCATACCACCTATATCTAACGCAATATTCTCATCTCTGCTACACTTACTTTATTCTTGTGTTAATACTTAACCGCCTAACATTCTGTCTCGTATAACGTCTCAATCTTAACAAACCTTACTAATAGTAAGATATGTTAAGATATGTCAACTAGCAAGATATGTTGTTTAATTTGACAGCATTCTTTATTTTTTAATTATTATGAATAGATGATAAAAGCGTTTGTCTAACTGTAACTTGCATGAACCACATGAGCATAGCTGAAAAATTGGCTAACATAATGGCCCCAGCTAGATAAGATTGGTTAAATGACAAATCTTCTATTTCCTTCTAAATTGTATATATAAAGAGAACTAAGAACACTCTTTTGAAGAAGTAGAAAAAATGGGTGGTCAACAACAGCACAAAAAGTCCAAGGTTGTGAAAATAGACTCAATGAAATCATGGGAACAGAACATCACTGAAGCTACCAATAAAGGCTACTTTGTAAGTCTCAAATTCTATGGCGATTCATTTTATTATAAATCATGTTGCATGTAAAATTATTGCAATTGGTGGGTTGGTTATGGTTTCAGCTTCAGATAGCATTAAGGATGAATAGCTTTTTATTTATTTTACTCATAAAATATTTGCAGGTTATGGTTCATTTCTCTGCTTATTGGTGCATGCCTTCTTTTGCTATGGACCCTTTCTTTGAAGAATTGGCTTCCACCTATCAAGATGTAATCTTTCTCAAGGTGGATGTAGATGAGGTTAAGGTAATTTATGTGTAGAGCCTAAGGAGTCTTCCCTTTTGATTTGTGTTTATAATAAAACTATTTAAACCAACGGTATATACTCTGCCACCTATACTAGTACGACATTTCACTACAGATAAAAAAAACTGTTTTTGAGGGTGTGCAAGACGAGCTATCGGTCAGGGCTAACCGTACCTAAATAAAATCTTATAATATATTTGTCACTAATAAAACATGGTTAAATATGATCTAAAATTATTTTTTTATAGTTGAATAATGACCAATCTACACAAAGCTCCAAAAACTTAATACGGCTCTGGTAACATTCAAACACTTTCATTTTTTTCAATCATTATTAGTATTGATGAATTAGTGTTAGTATCATGTCCGTGTCTATGTGAGTGTTTCCAAAATCACTATATGTTATACATTTTCAAGTAATCTATTCCCATGTTGGAGCCTCTAATTTGCAGCACATGCAATGTTATTCAATATTTCTAAATTGTTTATTTTCTGATTCTAAACCTCACTTTGAGGTCACACGAACCTGTGTTTATATCAGCGAGTAAAAGCATGGTGTCACTAACACTTGTTTTGTGCCTCTAACTTATAATAATGGCATTATTAACTTTATAGATGATATCACTATGTGGCCTATAATAATATCTTTTATTATCTTTTTTGGATGGTTTCAAGGGACAAATTCCATGAATAAGTGCTAAGTAAGTAACCACCTTTTGTTTCAAATAATATGTGAATTTTCTGGTTCAATTGCCTCCAAGTTGGAATTCAAAGCCAATATTTCACCCTTTTAATAATAGCATTATTGATCATAAATATAAGCAAGTGACATTAATATGTGACTAGTATTAATATCTTATGCAATCCTCTTAATGCTGTTTATCACTTGCATTCATGATTCTCTTAGCAAACTTTTGTTAATTTGGACTGTTGTATACTTTGTGTGACTCTCACTCTATCTAGGAAGTAGCCACCAAGATGGAAATCAATGCCATGCCTACTTTTTTGTTGATGAGTGGAGGAACTCCTGTGGAGAAAACTGTTGGTGCGAATCCTGATGAATTAAGGAAAAGGATGGATCAACTCATTCCTCAAAATCCTTCTGATGCATGATGAAAACATTCAATGTAAATAAGATTTACAAGTCTTTTCTTTTTCAATTTAAAATTTTAAATATGATTTGTTTCATGTGTAAAATATTGTATATTCCAAGAGTGGTATTGATTTTATTATTATTTGTAAATTATGTTTGGTGTGGATGTGAAGTAACAAATTATGAAATAGTTGTGCAGCTTGTGCTTCGTAATGCTATTTGTCAATTTTAATATTCTTTACTGTCGTGTCAACATATAACTTGCCTTGTACTCAGAGAAAAACAAGTTTTTCAATATGGCTCACTGCCTTTTCATATATAGAGGTTACAGCTAATCATCACAATGAATGAGTGGAAGTTAATTCCTAACTTTACTGGCCAATTGGCGACCGGCCATACAAGTCAAATATGCGACATAATTTTGTTAATGAATGAAGATTCTCTTGAATAGTAGAAAGTGTTTTAAAAATTGGATTAGATTGATTGTTTGGATCGGTTGAATCGGGAATCAATCAGATAATCGATCTGGTTTAATTGTTGGATCGTTCATATTATTGAACCGATGCGAATTCTGGTGTAAACCGGAAAAACCAAAAAAATCGACGATTTTTTTAAATCAACGGTTTAAATATTTTATTTTTAATTAAAACAACGTCGTTTTGATTATTTTAATTAAAAAATTAAAAATTAAATAAATGAAAAAAATAAAAAAAAAATAAAAAAAAATAAAACAAAGTAATGATATCATTGACAAAAAAACTGTTGCGAATGCGGTTGATTTTACTGTAGATGATATTAATATTGAAGAAGGAGACCCCAACATTAAAATAATTTTCCCTCATTTGAACTAAATTTAGTACACATTAAAATTATTTTGTTATAAACTATTTAATTAGATTATGTTACAATTAGACTTTGTAATTTTATACTACTCTATTATGTGTTATATCTTTTTGTTTAAAATTTAAATTTAAATTAAGTATTTGTGAATTTATGATATGACATTTTAAAAAATATATAAGAGTTATATTTTATATAGACCTAATTGAGTTATTTGATTTAATTCGATTTAGTCATGTGGTTCGATCAGTAATCCAGTAGTTCGATCAATAAATCAGTGACTCAATATCTTCACTGGTTTGATGACCGGTCTGATTTTTAAAATATTACGTAGAATAACTTCAAGACCAAAAAAATAATGCTCTAATAAAAAAATTTCATATAAAATGAAACATGTAACAACTATTTAGATCTCTAAACAAATCAATTGATGGCCATATCATCAAACATGCGAAAGAAGCATGACAATTTATGTATATGTGCTATGACTAAAGAGGAATTATTCTAACCTCGAGTGAGAATTCAAATAGTGCAACACAATTTTCCTTACCATCTTTTAAACACATTTTTCAAACCATATAATAAGTGTTTGAACTTAGACACGCCCTTAGACACGAATAAATATCTTCGAACTGTTTATAGATCTTATAATGTCAATAATTATCATTTTGACAAATAATGTACGTGTCTCATCATAATCAACTTCATATTCCTACTTATTTTCTAGGATAACTAATGTAGCCTTGTAACAGTTCAGATATCCATTAGAATTTAGTTGTATAGAATACACTCATTTATAGTCCGTGTGTTTGATTTCAAGAGGAATGGAAATAATATCCTATGAGAAATTCTCTTAAAAATTCTGAAGCTCCTCCTTTAATTCTTTTATCCATCATATATCTTTAATAGCTTGTGAGTAAAAAGTCAAAAAAATATTGTAGTGTTATATTTTATTGATCTTAATAAGGAGTACTCAAAAAGGACTAGTACCCAAAGAATGAGAGGGGGACTCCCCCAGGGCTAACACAAGTTAGAAGGCCTGCAAAGCAAGATTATGCAGCCTAATAATGAGATTGAATCATATGTTCATCAAGAAATGACTTGTAATTCAAGAATGAAAACTTAACTTCTTGCTTTCGATTCTCCTTGCTCAAATATGATCTCAATGAGTTCTTTTACATTTTAGAAAGCTTGTAACATTCTCTTCAACCTCTATGTTGTAAATTTTTGAAGATTCATCTTGGAACTATGTGAAAAATTTCCATAAAGTTAGGTCAAAATTCTGCCTAAACTAGGGCAAAATTTCACTAAGTTTTCAAGTTTCATGAACATGTCTTCTTAAAATCATAACTTGAAATCCATGCATTTCTATAAGAAGTTGTGTTCTACAATGTTTTATATCTCATTGATATCTATAACTTTCATGTTGGAAGTTTCCTTTGAATCATCTTGCATTATGGTGAAAATTTGGCTCAAAGTTATGAAAAAAGGTGAATTTCCAACACTTAGAAAATTTTCTAAGTTTATAAATTTTGACTTTTCAAAATAAAATCTTGACTTTTTGATTTCTTGATGAACAAGTTTCATATTTTGACATGTCTTGATGAATTGTGATCTTTGATACTTGATTTTGATCAAAAAGTCAAAGTTTGACTTTTCAGTGGACAGTTGACTTTTCATTAGTTGGTTGAAATTCATCTGTCAATCAATTAATCTTGAGAGATGTTTTGAGCCATGCCATTAGGTCAAAATTAAGCATCTGAATCCTTGAGATAATGTCTCAAACCAATAAGTCATTTTCTAGGTCAAAAATCAGAAATTGCACCTTCTCAGTCAAAACCCTAATTTTGACCATTTTGCCCTTTTGATGATCTGATCAAATTTCTTGAGGAATTATGATCCAAACTTGATAAATTGACATATATGAGTTCATGATGTTGATACGGATAAAAAATTATGAAGTTTGACTGTAAATTAACCACAATTGACTTTTTTCCCAATATAGTTGATTTTAGGCCAGCTGATCAATTGACTGAGCAAAAATGTGATCCAAGACTTGAAACTTGACATGAGCAATCTTGAGGGTCCAAAATGATCCATGAAAGTCATATGGGGCATTAAAAGTCCATTTGTCCTTGTGCAAACTCAAACCCTAATTTTCAGTTATCAGTGCTTGAGGAGGTGTCTTGAGCTGATCAACCCATGTGCAATCTTGAACCAAAGGAGATCTTGTGAGAGATTTCTTGAGAAATGAGAGGGAAAATTTTGGGGTAAAACAAGGTCATAGTTTACTTTGTACTTTTATACTCACCATCTCACATAAGCCAATCTTGATCTTTATCTTCTAAATCTTCATTTCAGAACTTGGCTTACGATCAAAACACCATGGAGTATCAAACATCAGAACTAATTTACTTTTTCTTCCAGAAACTTTAATCATGCCACTGGAAGGTGCAAAGCATCACGTCATCAGCGACTTTATCACCTGACCCGTTTCCTGAATGACCATGTCTTTGATGATATCTTCTGACCATGTCTCAAATCATGTATTCCCACCATGTCTCAGATCATGTCTTTCGACCATGTCTTAGAACATGTCTCCGACCATGTAGACCATATCTTAGATCATGTCTTCTGACGATATCTTAGATCATGTCTTCTAACCATGTTTTAGACCATGTCTTAGATCATGTCTTAGATCATGTCTTTAGACCATGTCATTAGACCATATCTTAGACCATGTCTTTGACCATGTATTTTAGACCATGTCATTAGATCATGTCTTCAGAAGTTCCATAACCTCTGAGGATGCCTGGTTGAAAGCAGACTTACTACACTTCCAGAAATTTCACAACTTCTGAAGTATCAGAGTCTGGTTTAACAGGTTCTTGTAACACCTCGTTTTTCATTTAAATTAATTTAATTAAGTAATTATGAGATGTGGTATTCTTTGTGTATTTTGATGAACATTGGGATGTGTTGTTGTGCTTTGACGAGAGGTGATTACTTTAGAAGTTATGGGAGTTAAGGCATTAGGGGTGTATGACCAAAACCGTAGAGGCATGGAGGTGTAGTGAGAGAACTAGTAATAATTTTTTTATTATTAGTAGAATAATAGAATAATTATTATACCTATTTAATTAAATAATTATATAATTAGAGAAGGGCAAAGTTTGAATATGGATTTAGGGATCCAAGGGGTTAAGTGGTCATAAAAGGGAAATTAGAAGTTTTGATCGTAACATTTTGTGAACGAGAGAAGAGAAGCGAAGAACGAGAAAGAGAGAAGAAGAGGCAATCATTCAGAAAGAGAGAAAAATTAGCGGTAAAGGTTTAGGAATATTCAAATAAAGGTAAGGTTGGGTTCCGACTCTCTTATAGGTGGTATAATAGTATGGATATAGTGATATGCATGTTAGGTTTGGTGTAGGTTATTTTAATTTAATCCGTTGAAATTGGATATAATCGATGAATTGATGCTTTGATTTGTGTGGTAATTGATGTATGTTGATAGCAATGATAATTTGAGGTTTGATTGTGCATTATTTCATGAAGTTTGTGTTTTTAAAATTGAGAAAAAGGGTTTTCGTACTGCTACTTTTCAAAATTTGCAAAACTGTTTTTCATAGGATGCAATCGATTGCAGTGCAGGTGCAATCGATTGCAATGTCCAATTTTAGTGAATTTTTGCTTCTATTTCAGTAAGAAATTGATTGCAATGCTTAAAAATTGTGATTTTTGGCGTCTGGAATAGGTTGCAATCGATTGCTCTGTTAGTGCAATTGATTGTTCATTGTTTTGACAACATTTTTGTAAACTTGAAAATTCAATAACTTTTGACTCGGATGTTCGTTTGACACGCTGTTTGGACCGTTGGAAAGCTAAAAATATTTTCTACAATGTGATATTCATTTAGATGTCAGTATACTAATATTATATTTGAATAATTATGAGGCGCATGTATGTTGTATGTGTCATAATGTAAAATATTGCGATTGAATGTATCAGTGTTGTATACATGATATATGAAGGTATTGCAGGTTATATTGCAATATGATAATGTTATTGTTAGCGTGAAATGGTATAAGGTTGAGGACTCATGCCCTATAATTGCATATTTGTGTTGTTGCATGTTTCATATTGCATATATGCATCGTTGAGGACTTATGCCTTGTTGTTGGCCTAGATTGACAAATTATTGAGGCCTTATGCCCTGTTATGTTGAGGGCTTATGCCCTGTTACTGCCCTATTTGGTATTTTGGAGAGGGCTTTTACCTTGATGGTACCATATGCATATTTCATTAGTGTCTGTTGCATTGCATATTGTTGAATTATTGATACGATCATGATGTTGAGTTGCATAATTGGTATGCACTGTATGACGGATGACGATAATTATATATGTTTGTATATCATTGTGAATTTGTGGTTGATGATGTTGAGCATGAAATCTTACATGATCTCTCTCTCTCGCATACTTATTATTATATAACTGATTATATTATTGTGATATCCCGCCCCTTCTGTTTGAATGTTGCCTATTCTGGTTGAAGTCAGGCATAGACATCTTCCAATTCGGATGAAATCAAATGTAGATTTCTTTCTGATATTCCTTTTGGAAAAAGTCAGGCGTAGACTCTTTCCGATACCTCTTCTAGATGAAGTCGGACGTATACATCTTCTAGTTCAGATAAAATAAAGCGTAGATTTATTCTGGTATTCTTTTGGACAATGTCAGACGTAGACTCATTCCAAATACATATTCTAAAGACAAAGTCAGGCATATACTTATTCTGGTATTCATGTCAACAGTTACTTTATATGGCCTCTGTAATCCCATCTCCGATGATTCTCCGTTACCTCTCCAAATGGCATCTTTAAGCCCATTCCCAGTATAATCAACCAACAGTGTTACTTCGTGCACAGGCGAGTGCAAATTTCTAGGCACTTAGGTGTTCAATCATCTTCTACCTTTAAGTCACAAATGGCGGACGTGCCAGTCTAACTCTTCAGGTTTAAGAAGATTGAACAGGGGCAACTATTGTACCACAAAATTTGCCCTTCCATCTTCCTTCAAGACATTCTCATGAGATCCTCATTTGCTCAAGTTGGCTCAAGAATTGATCAGACAAATTCTCCTCCTAAGTAATGGGTCCACAACTATGGTTTTGAGTTTATCAAGGAAGATTGGGTTTCAAAGGTCTCAAGTAATTTTCATGGTTCTTAATATGTCTTCAAAAATGCTCATGTCAAGTTTCAAGTCTTGCATCACAAGTTTGCTTAGTTAATGGCTCAGATGATCGAAAATCAACTGTATTGGGTAAAAAGTCAACCATGGTCAACATACAGTCGAACTTCAAGATTTTTTATCAACATAAATATTTTGAAGTCATATCCATCATTTAATCAAGGGTTGATCATGATTCCTAAAAAAAATCCCTCAAATCATCAAAAGTCAAAAGTTGCCAAATTAAGGTTTTCCTTCGGAGAAGTCAATTGAACTTTGACCAAGCATAACTTTCACATGCTTCATCAGCTATCCCCTAACCAAAGCTTACTTTTAAGAGAATTTAATTCTATACAACTTTATAACTCTATGCTCAAGTCCAAAAAATGCTTCATTTGAGAGATATGAGCCAATACATTACAGGTCATTTCAAAAGTCAACAAAAAGACACTTTTTGTCAAAGCAACTTACATCAAGATAAATCTTCAAAAGCAAAAATGATCAACATAGAAATTATAGAGGATATCTTTAGCTTTCAAAAAAGTCTAAGATCACCTTAAAAATATAAAAATTGAGTGAGTTATGACCATTGCAAGTTGGGAAATTTTGAGCAAATGCATGAAGACCAAATTGAGCAAGCTTGATATTTTGGGCTTTTGGGCCATTGTCTTGAGGTCCAAACGTGTGTTATACTCTTCATACACCTCATAATTCATTCATACACCCTTTTCCCTTGTTTTATTTTAATTATTTTAATTATTTTTATTTAATTCATTAATAATATAAAATAAATGAGATAAAATCATATTTTTTTGTATAAGAGTCCAAGCCCATTTGTTTTTGCCCTAAAAATTCTCTATATATTCAGGCCTCAAGACAAGAACAAGACACAAATCCTTGCCTCCAAAAATTGTCAAAATTTTTCCAAATATTTTCAAGAACCCTAAAATCCTCAAACCCTTATTACACTACCTTTCACCAGAAGCTTGCGATTCTAATAAATTCCATTCACTCCTAGGGTAAGCTTGGATCATTTACAATGATCTAAACGACCAGAAAACTCTCATGCAAATATCACGATTCATCCATATTTAAAATTCTGTATTTTTTATTTTACTGCATTCTAATGTTTACTAACGTTTGCTATGTGTTCATGAGGTCTAATAATGTTGAATAGAGAAATCATAGGGGTCTCATGCATGCTAGACTATAAAACACCATGTTTGCTCCGATCGGCTTTGCTTGCTTCGAAACTCATGATCCAAGGAATTTTAGCCAAAACTAAGCCCATATTTGGATCCAGGAGGGTTGAATTAGGGGGGATAGGATGTTTTGGATAATTAACCATTTGAATTTTGCAGGTTCAAGAAAAGAGAGTCACCAGAGAAGACGACCAGAGCTAGGGCTCTGTCGCTTCTCCGACCAATGCATTTGATTATAAATAATATATATTTATGGTTTCAGTTATATGAACGGATGAAACAACTACCCTAGTGGCAGAAGCGCGCGTGATAAGGCATTGGTCTCAAAGGTTCTGGGTTTGATCCAGCCTTTTGACACTTTTCTCTAATATTTCATATGTTTTGCAGGTTGATGATAAAACACGTTGAACGCATATCTTAGCACAAGCCAAGTGCCTGGCTCAGTTGGTATGCATGCTGCTTGGAGATGCAGGGGGCGTGGGTTTAACACCCACCCCAACATTCTTTTTTCTCTTTTTTCTACTAACCTTGTTTTCTTTTTCTTAACCCTAATTTTCTTTAATAAATCCTAATTATTTTTTAATCAACATTAAAAACAAATTAGGTTTAGTCTCTTTCTCATGAATTAGTTTTTGATTTTTTTTTAAAAAATTAATTAGGATAATTAGTTTCGATTAATTTAATTACTTAAATTTTTCGATTAATTAAAATCAACCTAAACTTTAGGGCTTGCTTAATTTAAATCACTTGACTTTTTTAATCAATTAGGTTTAATTTAAATCATCAATCATTTTTCATCAAACAATTTTCCTCTTATTTTACGATCTTCGTGCGCTTTATTATTTTTGCATTAGTTTTTCTATTATGTAACTGCTATGGAATGTAATAGCTTAAATTATGGTTTTTGCTTTCTTTCCCCAATTTTGTATGGTTTGTACCCCCTTCCCTGAAGCTTTGTAATAGCGTAGGACATTTAATTTATGTCTTTATTGATTTCTTCACGACTGCTAGTAATTAGGGTTTGTATGACAAGAAATAAAACGAAATGTTAGATAACCCTAAATCCAAGATTAAATAACTGAATTCAACACACTATTCACACATGCACCTCTAGGGTAACCTCACTTGTTGCCTTTGAATAAACAATCATGTCCCTCGAACATGGGGACGCTTTAGCAAAGTTCCTCAGAATCAAAAGATCGTAGTCCCTCGATGACCCTTCGATGTTGCCTTCGGTAAACGATCTTAGTCCCTTACGATAAAATTGCTAAAGCGACTCTATAAGTTGCTTTTATGACTATACGATGACCCGCGCTTGTCTATTCACATCCAACGATAAGGCTTCCTACTAACTAATGGTAGGATAACACTATCTATGGAGGAGGAAAATAACGTGAAAGATCTTTGAGTAGGTAGACATCTCGTAATCGCTTGCTCACTAAAACAAAACATTTTCACACAAACACTTTTCTAAAATATTTTCAAAACAAACACTTTGTATGCATTCTCAACTGATATAAGAATCATTACAAAGTTTGCCGCACTTAGGCATTTTCGAAATATTTTCAAACATACATAACACAAAGCATTTTCAAACAAAGTGAGCTAGCTATTAAGAGCCCGTAGATAACTAAAGATGAAAAGGGTGCTAACATCTTCCCTTTTCATAACCTACCCCCCAAACTCAGAAAAATTCTCGAAGGTCTTTCCTGTTCTTTTCACCCTTTCTTTATTGGATAAAAGAAAATTCGGTGACGACTCTTGCTATCTGCAACATTTGCAATAAAACACAAAACCAAGTCAATTCTCCCACCGTATTACAGAACCTAAGCAGTATATGTCTATAACAACTCAAATCCCTAGCACAGAGCAAAAATCTAGGACAATAATCCACAAAGATTCATAAAGCAAGTATTATATAACGCCAAGGGCGACAAATATACATTAGATCAAAGAAAATATACATACAATCCCAACCATAGAAGATTACACAAAGAGAAAGAGAAATGAACCGCAGATCTACCAGTTTGTCAGCGGCGATCGAAGAGCAATCCATCTTGGATCATCACTATGTAAGCTCCATAGTTGTTATCTAAGCTAATCCTAACAAAATTTACAAGTTGATGGAGTTGGGAGCAAAAACTTCCCTAAAACCATCACCTAAAAAAGACTGAAAATGAAGTTATAAAACAAATCTCAACAGACCACGCTAAGCGGCCTCAACGCGCTAACTGGACTGCGCGATATTTACACACTAAATTGACCTAAACTGCGCTAAGTGGGCTTCAAAATTTTGGTTCTTCCAAAACAGTAGAATGCAAGCAATGCGCTACAAAACGTGTTAAGCGCCACTCGCGCTTAGCGGCCTCCTGCGCGCTAAGCGGGCTCTCCTGGACAGCAAGTCCAAAAACTGATCTTTTATTCTGAAAACGCGCATCCAGAGTCGTGCCTTTGACACCTTATTCCTCAATGCTCCAAAATACAATAAATACCTACAAAATAAATGGAAAAACATCAAACGGTACACTATGTACATAAAAACACAAATAAACCCAAACTAAACGTATTTACACAAAAATCGAGTTCATTCAACAATATTACAAACAAAAAATCGATAAATACAACAAAAAGTATATACACAAATAACTACACTTTTCACTTATCACCTGTCTCACTCTATTTTTTTTTTACGGGCGTCATACACAATATCCTATCCCTACCTTTTCTTGCTTCGTTTTTTAACGGACAAAAACATAAAAGAAACAAACATATCTATTTGTCACCCCGTTTCTGTTGTCATCCTAGTTGGAGTAGACTTGGTCCTATAAGTAGAGTGAAAATTTCTCAAAAATATATCTATAATATGCTAGATGTCAAGTCTAAACCTTAATTTTCTTCTTCCGAATAAAACATAAAGTTTGCAAAACGTAATTCCACTATCTCAACTAGAAATAGTACGAGTCTTCACAAAAAAAAAAAAAAAAGAAGAAAAGTTTAAAAAGCAAAGGCATTACAAGATTAGGAAGGGTCTAAAAGTTGGAGTTGGTGAGCATAAAGAGGTGTGTACTAAGCCCAAGCCCGGAACCGTTTTGTCATTGAAGTTGACGACGAATTGAATCATCATTCATCACCACCACCCAATCCCATTCTTCTCCCCTCTTCTCTCCCACACAGATTCTCCTCCTTTTCCCAGAAACCAAATAACATTAATAAATACTAATAATTTTTATTATTATTCAATTAAATTAATAAATAAAGAGAAACCCCTCTTTTTTTCCTTTCTCGATTCTCATTCGTTCAATTTAACCAAACCGCTCCTTATTTGTTTCCCTTCAACATCAAAGCGACTCACTCACACACACACACACGCCGGAAATTCCCAATTTTTTCTGGGAACTAGGGCACAAAAATGGTTTCCCGGGAAAACAACAATTGGCTCTACGATTACGGCTTAATCGACGATATTTCCCCTCCCATTCCCACCTTCATGCCCGCCCCTTCCCCCGGCTTCACCTGGCCCGCTCACCAGCCCTTCAATCTTTCTTCCAATGTCGGGTACTCACACATCCTCTTCTCGTCTTTCTATCTATCTGATTGCTTTTCTTTTTCTGAATTTTTTTTACTTTTACGATTTTCGGTTTCGTTTCTTACAATCAATATGTGTCGGATTTTGTTCTGTTTGATTATTTGGGTTTATGAATGTTTAGTAGAATTTCGGGTTATAAATATAGTTCTAAATTCTAATGCTAATTAATGGCTGTGTTGCTTATGCAAATGGAAAACCCTACACAATTTCAGTGGCTGTTCTTGTCCTGTACTGAAAGTTTACAAAGTTCTGATTTGTCATATGGACTCAAGCTAGGTAGATGAAATTGAGAAATGTTTTATGTATAATTTGTAATTATGAAGTGTGTATATAACAACACTCTTGTTAACTTAAGGATTTGATATGAGAATGGGAAAACAACTATACCAGATTCTAATATATCGAAGTTCCTTGATTATTTTTTAAAGTGGGATTTGGGGAATTTAGGAAGGGTTTTCCCTCTAGATACTTATAATGCAATAAGGATTGCTACTTTTGTTACCATTTTCAATAATGCATTATTTATCTTTGTGAAGCATATATTTCAATTCCTATTGCCTTTCTAAAACGTGTATATGTATGATGAGGCATTGTATGTTTTGTTTGTACAATGGAATAGAAAATGAATTGCTGGTCACATGAATGTTCCCCAGAATTTTTTAGTATTCTGCATTATGAGTGGCGGTAAAGTATAGATAACTTTAAAAGAAAATGACTCAATTAGGAATATAGCAAAAGAAAAAAACTTACAGGTCAGTTGGGACCCATTCCGTATAAAATGGGTACATCTTTGGTTGGTTGCACCATGTTTTTATATCAAGAAAAAGAAAGAAAAAACAATTTGCCTGATAGTGTTTATATATTTATTCCTCTCCATGAATCTATTTGCCACCCCTCCCTCTTCCAATGATGAAAAACCATAAATGTCTCACTTTCTTTTTGTTTTTGCAATACTATGCTGCCAGTGCTGAAGTTGACGTCTCATTAGGGGATTCTGACAGTCTCAAAGAGTCTGGTTCAAAGAAGAGGTACACAATTTTCTGTTCCCATTTAAGTTTCATTAAACTAAACAATTTCTTATTGATTTGAATATGGATTTTGCTTTATCAAAACCTAGAAAAAAAAAGAACAAAGAATCAATGTGCTAAAGAAAAATGATTCAACATGCATAGGCTCTTAGAAATATTATTCTGTAACTGAAGCTTTTCATTTACTTCATTTCTCAATGATTTATGTGGCATTTGAGTAATTTAAGTAGACTTCCTAGTGATATGAATAAGAGCACTTCAACTAACTAATAAATGTTAGTCCCGTAGTTGCATCAAATGGCAATGCAACTTAATTTCAATGGTGAGGCCTACTGGTGTGATTATATGTGATAAAAGAATCAAAATTACAAGTCTTATGGCATTGCATATGTTATCATGCTCCAGTAGACCATTAATTTTTTAGGTCTACTTCCCAGCATTATATTTCCCTGCCATGTAGTATTTGCTACTGCCCTTTTGTATTTAAACTAAAAAATGACTGGATTCAATGTATAAATCTTATCATGGGGAAAGACGTCCTCATTTCTCTTGTTCATTTCTTGTTGCAGGGGTAGATCTGAGTCATGTGCTGCCACTAGCTCCAAGGCATGTCGGGAGAAGTTGCGTAGAGATAGGCTTAATGACAAGTAAATGTTTTACGCACAACTAAGTTCCTCTGTTTTTCTATTTTCCTTGTGGATTTTGTGTAAATATTTAGATGTGGCATGTACCTAAAATAATGGACATGATTAGGTTTATTGAATTGGGCTCCATTTTGGAGCCTGGAAGGCCTGCCAAAACAGACAAGGCTGCTATTCTGATTGATGCTGTCCGAATGGTGACACAGCTGAAGGGTGAAGCCGAAAAGTTGAAAGATGCTAATTCGGGTCTTCAAGAAAAGATTAAAGAATTGAAGGTGGAGTCTTAATTAATATTTGTTTTTTTATAGTATATTTTCACATGGAATGACTTTCAAGAGAGATATATTCTAGATCCCTTGAGTTTTTATGCCTTAAAACTATTACCTTTTCCTATTGGTGAATGAAAAACTCATAATGTAAACTGTATAAAAAAATCTAGGTTGAGAAGAATGAACTCCGTGACGAGAAACAGAGGCTCAAGGCAGAGAAAGAGAAGTTGGAGCAGCAGCTGAAATCTATGAATACACAACCCAGTTTCTTGCCTCCTCCCCCCACTGCCCTTCCTGCTGCACTCCCTGCTGCATTTGCTGCACAAGGCCAAGCCCATGGCAACAAGTTGGTACCTTTTATTAGTTATCCAGGAGTTGCTATGTGGCAATTTATGCCACCTGCTGCAGTGGATACCTCACAGGATCATGTACTTCGTCCTCCAGTTGCCTAACCTGGCACTGTGCAATTCTTCGAGCTTCCATTTTGGCTCAAGATTGTATCCAATCACCAATACCTTTTTGGCTTTGTTAGTTTTCTATGTATTCTAACTGGACCCAGCGGCTTCCTTTGTATTTTGCATATGGATACTATTATGAATTAATGCTGGTATTTTCCTGTAAATGATAATAAGCTCTGTATCAGTTTCAATGGTTGCTACACTGTTTTGAGATATTCCAGTGAGGCAAATGATTGAGTTATCTTTTTTTAGGCTTACAAAGCGGGGAAGAACTTATTCTTAACAGTACATATGTTTAAACAAGGTGCAGTTATAAATAGGGATGGCAACGGGGCGGGTCGGGGGCGGGTTTAGCTAACCCCGCACCCGCACCCGCAACTCCAGTAATAGACCCGCCCCCGCCCCCAAACCCGCCGGGGGATGGAAATTCACCCCAGACCCGCCCCCAATGGAGAACGGGTCACCCGCCCTCACCCGCGAAAACTGTTTTTTTTAAATAAAAAAATATCTATTTTTTTCACAAATTTCCTGGACAGCATTAACAAATACATTAAAAATACAAAATTCGCCATTGATTTGAGTAAATAATTGTAGGATTTAATATTTAAACACCATTCCAAATATTTTTCTATCATAACCCTTCAATCAACTATAAATTGGTTGTGAACTTGTGATTCATTAAAAGAGTGTAATCTTTCAATATATCAAAGTATAAATCACTCCCAACAACCAACAATTTTTTTGCAAAGTACAAATACAAAATTAAAACAATACAATCAACAAAAGAACTATTTCAACAACATATGAGAAAATAAAAGTAACATAAAAATAATTAAAACAAGGTTATTATAGTAATTGGATTATTCGGGGCGGGGCGGGTGCGGGCGGGTCTCAGTGTCTTACCGCCCCCGCACCCATAGTTAGAAACCGGGTTTTACCCGCCCCCGCACCCGTTTTAGCCGGATTTTCCCCGTTAATTTCGAGGCGGGTCCGGGCGGGGTCCAGCGGGTCTGGGTTTTTTTGCCATGCCTAGTTATAAACTACCAAATTCAGATGTGATGGTGCTTGTGTATGAACTATTGTGAGGTTGTGAGCTACTGAATAAAATATATGGATTCAAACACTGAATAAACAAAACACAACACAAATATCATATTCCGTATTATCTTATGCTTCAACATTTCTTTTCTTAAAACTATATTTTTTTAATCTAGATACCAAGTTTTATTGACGTTTTGTTTGAATTAGAAGAAAAATATTCAGTTTAACAATATAATATTTCAGTTGAATAGCAATCCCTTACTGACTACAACTGCATTTTCTTTATATTTTGTATAAGATCTAGAATTTTTTTGGTTTTTTTACAATACAGAGTGAATAGAGGAAAAAGAATTTCAAAATTTTAAATGTATACTTTTTATTAAAAAGTTAAACAAAGGAGGATCGAGCCATGTCATTGTTGTGTCATCTTTTTCTTCCACAAACTCGCGCATGAAAAAATCTTCTCATTTATACAAACAAGGACCTTGTATTCAACTCTTAAAAGGCTCACATTCTCTCAACATCCAAGTTACCATGCCCTCATGTGACAGCTTTTGACGAATTTATCTGAAAAGTTTACATACTTACTCCACAATGGCCTTAGTTGTGGAAAACCTATATCTAGCCATGGTTTTGCCCTTCCATTGAAATGAACAACCCCAGCATTCATAGCATCATCAACACTTGTATTTTTCTTATATCCCAATCCCATCATGTGCCAGAAAGGATCAATCTTATGCACATTACCATGGAATGCTATTAATGGTAATGTACCTAACTGCCACAAACTCATGTTTGATCTTATATTCTGCATGAACCATAGAGAGAAAAATTAGTCTATTATTATGATACTATCTATCTCTAATTTTGAAAATCATAATTTAAATTTTAACATATCATTTGTAATTTTCTTTTTCCCTTTTCTCATTATATAGTATTGTAGTAATCACCTACGGGACATTAGAAACACGACTCTGACATGGACATGGGACAGACACATTTTTTCAGTGGTGTCGATGCTACAAAGATAATCACCGAGATTAGCGCAAGTGGTAGATGCACAGTGTGAGTGTGATAAACCTTAGGTAATCACCGAGATTAGCACAAGCGGTAGGTGCACAGTGTGGGTGTGATAAACCTTAGGAATCGAGTTCGATTCACTATGAGTAGAGTATATAGTATAATAGTAGGATAATAGATCAAGGTATACCTGCTCAACCCAATAGTGGTATGTATTGCTTATATTGGTCTTCCTCCAAGCCTTCAAGTCAAAAATGTTCATGCCATAAGCCCAAGGACATTCATTTGGATAAATTTTTTTGGATATTAGAGGGTTGGAGAAGTTCAAATAGCTTTTTAACCTCTTTGACATCATGAATTTATCGCCCCCTTTACATGTTTCTACTGCTCCATTGACTTTTCCATTCATGTCAATGTCCCATAGAGGTGAAAGATCAGTTTGTACCACAATATCGTCATCCAGGAACACCATCTTGTCAAGACTCGGGAACAGCTGTTACCAAAAATATATAATCACAGTAAGGAAGATGATTAATCTATCATAACGCATAACTATAATGTAAGCATTTATATACGTGCTTTTGGCACTGTGCTATCCGTTGTTTATACAAATATGGTTTTACTTCGTACTGCTATCACCTTTACCTCTGGAAGATGTATCCGAATGTGGTTCATCACTGAACTATACTTGGGACCACGTGTTCGCAGTTGTGCCTTAATAACATTGGGCTTCTCATTCATATTTGCAACTATAGCTGATGATCCTCTTCTAAACTTTGATCGCTTATTTGGATTTTTTTCCTTTGCCTCTATAACAGACGCTTTCCTCTTTGTAAACCAATCAAAATGGTGCAATGCCTTGACCTCAATTACAGCAGGTGATAAAGAGTGCAGTGAAAACCAAGCTTGCATGGAATGATAAGTCTTTCTATCTGTAATTATGTGTAGAACAACTTTCCAAGGGTGCAAACTGTTGCGAACAAGTGATTTTGTAACCACAGAGGCAGCAATCACATTGTCTGAGGCAAGAACAAAGTGGAAGTAAGAATTGTCAACCAGAGCAGGAAAAAGTTCTGAAGATGGTAGCCGAAGGCGAGCCGCTGCATTGTTCGTGTGCTCATTCGCCAGCCTCATTTCAAGACAGTGAAGGTGCTTCGGTATGCTGTTCGATACCACTTGATGATATAAATATTCTTGGATTTTAGAGGTCCTAGTCCTTTGTTGCATAAAGTTTACCTAAGAAAATGATCAACATTATGTGATGAGACTTGAACTTGGAAAACTTTTATTTTTGCATTGTATTTATCTTCTAATCTCCGCGTATTCAAAAGAGTGGGAGAATGCTACCATTTCTCTCAATTTAATCGCAAATGTCTTGGCATCATATCCACCTTTGTTCATTTCAGTCATGAACTCTTCTAAAGTCTGAGGAATATCCGATTTTCCCTCCATTTTGTATTTGTCAAGGGGTTGATCTAACATTGCATATATCTCCTCCGGTACCTAAAGAAACCAGTGTCATTTTCAGCCACCATTAAGAAAATCCGAGTCAGTTAATTTAACTACCATGCAGAATCATTAATATATTAATTTAGTTTTAACAGTAAAGGAGATTACAGTTGATGCAAGACTTCTTTCTGATATCTTTGGCCTCAGTTTTCTTCCCAGGCAACCTACAGTATATATGCATAAACAATCACATTAATCGGAGTTTTAATTTCTAGACTAGTGTACTTGCTTCAAAATGTTGAGGAGAAACGATTCTCAACTTTTTGAAACAAGTACACGACTAGTCTAGAAATTTCTAGACTACCTTGCAGAGAATCTTTTCCGCGTTGTAAGTTTGAACTTTGTGCATCTGGGCGTATGTGTACGCGTGTATTTATCTTTGTGTGTAAGAGAGGGAGAGAAGATATTACGTACCTATATTAGAGCACTTGTTTTCACCGTTTATGCCATCAACTCCTGTTAAAACAAACACAAATCGGAGAAGAAAAGTGAAGAACAATAGCGAATAGAAAAGCGCCCGATAAGAAAATCTACCCGAGTTAATCCTCGTTTTGAAAAATTCTCTCAACCCTTTTCCTTGAAGTACATTGATGTGTCTCAAATTTGGAAATATATGCAGCAGCATTTTGTCCAAACACAATAGTTATGTGCAACACTGACAAAAAAGTAGCACTTCTTCCTCTTCTATATTTACTACTAGTTTTCTTGATTAGCAAGTCACCACCTGAACAACAAGAACAGAGAACTTCAAGAATTCACTATGTTGTAAAAAGATTGTTTAACTTAAGATTGCTATCTTTCACCTAACCTTGCTTAGCATTTGGAACATGGATATCATGTTGTGGAAAACAATTGAGAAAAGGGTTGTTAAAGAGAAAGAGACAAGGAACTAAGAATGAAGCTGTTGTGGTTTGTTTGATTCAACTTTCAAGTTTTGGCTATTGGCTTGGATTTGAAGAAGGCATGTTGAGGGAAAAAAAAGGGTAGTTTTTTTTTTGTCTATTAGTCTATGACTAGAATTTCTCCTTTTAAATGTTAATAAAGAACCATTTATTTTAAATAATTTTTATTAAAAAAATTCCAATTTTTTAAAAATAAAAATAAATAAAAATTAGTTTATATAATTTTTCATAAAATGTTATTTTAAATATTTCATAATTTTACTATAACTTGTTTTAATTATCAAAATTTCAAAAAATTATTTAAATTTAAAGTTATTTATTTTAAAAATATATACTTTTGAGAATTTATTGATTTTGACTATATTTTAATTTTTATAAATGTATATTTATTTTTAATAATGTATTTCATGTTATTGAATACAAAGTTCATATTTTATTTTATAATAAATGATTAAAAATTTTTTTTTTCATTTTTAGGAATAACTTTTTTTCATTTTTTTTTTTGAGTTTTGGTTTCTTTATTTTAAGATCTGTAATTTTAGTCCATCAATATAATGATATGTTTAATATAAATATTAAATAAAAATAACTTTTTTTGACCGATTCACTTATGTCATTAAAAATTGTTTTCAAATTTGCATGTTATTAAAATTTTTAAAAAATTAAAATACAGAGATTAAAATTTTAGATTTTAAAATAGGGAGAGCAAAATCCAAAAAGAATAATAATCAGGGGATCAAAATTACAATTAAATAAAACTTTTAATAGTTAAAAAATGTTTTTATTAAAATTATTTTTGAAAATATAAAAATCTTATATTAAAGTTAAAGCAAAGAAACCTTAAATGAATTGTGGCAGATTGGAATCTAAACTATTATAATGAAATGTTTTTGCAGCTATTAAATGAGTTTAAAGAAGAGAACACAAAGAGTAGAAATTTAAATATTTGTAAAATGTGTTTGGATAGGTAATTTTTGAAGGTAATGTAATTCAACATAGTCCTTTCTCTTTAGAGTTTGGAGTTTTGAGTGAGACGAAACAAGACTTCTACTACTACATGGAAAACGACTGTTTTCTCTCTCAAATGTGGGGTCTAAGATGTGGATTTTGGAGTGAAATTTTAGGAAGCTTTTCTCCTTTTTTGCTATGGAAGGAAATTGATATTATTTAGGGAATTATACTCATATTAGTACTAAATTCTAATTTTGTTTAGCTATGCTGTCATTTTCCCATTCTATTTCTCTTTTTCAAATTTATTTATATTATTATTTTTTACTTTGTATTTCGTGGGTTGTTTGAAAAATAATAAAACTACAGTATACATTTTTAATTAAATAGAAAAATATCGAAAAACTTTTAATTGCAAAAAAATTATTTTTAAAATCAAAATTTTAAATTCTAGAATTGATTATGTATACAAAACATATTAGCATTTTCAATACTCTTTTATTAGAAAAATTAGTTATAATTAATATCTAAATTATGTATTTTAGAAAAGAAAAAACTTAGTTGTATTTTCTTAAATATGATTTATTCTTTTTCCAATGAAAATATGGCAATGTTATATTTTCTCATAAACATATATAATTTCTTCTTATTTTTACCTCTTTAAAGATATTTTTTATTAGAGAAAAATATGAATTAGACCTATGAAATTGTATCTAAATATTCTCCTTTTAAAATTATCTATAATCATAAAAAATAAATTTGTAGAATAATGAATTAAAAAAATAAATTAGACATAATTAGTATTAATAATTTCATATTTATATTTTATATGTTTAAATTAAAACTTTTATATAGAGATATTTGTGTTTAATGACAAAATAAAGAATATATTTAATGTACAAATAAAAGATTCTAAACTTTATAAATAGTGGCGTATTGAGCAAATCAAAAGTATATTTAATATTTATTAAAAAAGTATATTTAACATAAAAATATAAGATATTGAACTTTACAAATAGTTGTATAATGACCAAATCAAAATCAAAATTGAATTAATTCAATCACTAATAATAATATTTTTTACATATTTTTGATAATTCCAGATGACTTAAAAACTATAATCACCCAGAAATCACACCATGACATTATTACTTTTAATTCTTTGTCATTCAAAGTGTTATTGAAAAGATCATGAAATATTTTCCAAAAATCATGTAGAAGAACGATGGAACCAATCTCAAGAGAAGAGAAGTGTGTGAGGGATAGAAGAAAAAAGAAAAACAGCACAGAATGAATAAAAAACACAATATATGACGAAGTTTATAAAGCCTTAGCCTTACCTCAATGGAGTGTAACAAAATGGAACTCTAACTAAGGAAATCTTTGTCCTCCTTCTTTCAACTTCCACTTCTCCTTTTCTTTTTTCTCTCACTATTTTTACTTCTAGATATACATCTCACCAAAATTCTTGATGTACTGTGGATATGGACAAAAAAGAAATAAAATATATATTTTTTAATACAATTAATCCTTTCCATATTTGGTTGATTTTCAAATACGTTATTCCTTCCATTATTAAGAGCGTTTGTATTGTAAAAGTTTTATTGACTAAAATATTTTTTTTATTAGTGTTTTTATGTGTAGGGTGAGAATATGTCGGATTAATTAACATTAGACCAATACAGATTAAAGTCAAGTTATATTTTTTAAAGTAGAAAAAGTTTAATCTTTTTTATAATTCTATTAAATTAAATAGGCTAGACTACAGAATATAAAAAAAGTTTTTTAAATTTATCAGACTAGTCAATTTTAATAAATATGTATATTTATTATTTTTTTATATTATATTTTGTATTTTATATTAAAATATAAAAATAAAGTTTAATAATTTTGAAGAATTTCTGAAATAAGTTGAAAAAATATTATGAATAATGTTATAAGTTATTTTTATAAATTCCTCCCAATAAATAATCTCACAAAATTTATGCTAGTATGTATGCTCAAATAAGTCAATATAAAAAATATTTAGTCACATAGTAATTTTAATTATCTAATATATTTAAACATTAGTTGAATGATTTATTTACATATGTTCAAATGATATAGATTTTTTAAGCAGACTAATAGGTTAATCATGCTTTCAAATAAGTCAGATTTAGACTGAAAAATAAATATATAACAGACCACATATCAGACTTAAGTTTGAAACTTTTTAGAAGGTCAGACTCAAGTTTGATAAAGTCTAACTTGACTCAACCTATTCTCACCCCTATGACTATGTGGTGGAATAAATTTTCTAGAATAATAAAATATATTTTATTTAAGTTTGTTTTTTATAAAAAAAAATTTTTTGTCTTGATCAAATTATCAATACTTATCCAAGAAAACTTGAGTAAGAAGATAAGAAATTTCTTCTAGATTAAGATATGGATTTGAACTCAACAATGAACATGCAATAGTGTTATTTTTTTTAGAAACATTTTTATTATTTATTGTGTTTTTCTCTGATTCGAAGAATTAATTTTTTCAATTATACATGAATATGTGGTGCCTCTCTCACTTGCTTGGGTGAGTCTTTGACATTTAGGCGAGTCTTTGATATTTAGGTAATTGTTTGACACAATATGGATGCTTCTCTCTCATGATGACTCGTCAGTGATATCAGACCAATTAAGAGAACGACTCATTGTATCGAAAGTCTTCTTCATAAGATGATGGTTAGATGATGTGTCACGTTTGATCTCAAACGGTGAAACAAGTGTATGTGGATGAAAGATATTTCACTTGAGGAGGAACATATTGGATGAAACACATTTGAGAGAGAGATTGTTGTGCACAAGTGTGAGTTGGAAGTCTCACATTGCTTAAAAAAGTGAAAGTTGAGAGCATTTTATAAGTGAGAGAACTCATCTACTTAATATCTTAATATTTTTGGTAGATATATGGTGTCTCTTTCAGTTGTATGTTGCTCTTGACCTAATGTATATGTTCTTCATGATGATCCAACAATTTATGTTACTAATTAGTTTGAACAAAATCAAACTACTTTATTCATTCAGAATCGACCTCATGCCAAATCATTGGTTCAATATATCGATTTTGAATACCAAAAATAAATTTTTAATATTGAGTCATTTGCGCAAAGTGAATTAATATATTTATTTTTAATTAATTTGATAAAAAAACACTTAAATTTTTTATTTTACCATTTTTTATAAGCATGTTTTTTATATAACTTTTTTTATCACTATTATGTAATATAAATGTATTTAAATTCAAGCCGATTCAAAATAAAATCATTAGTCTTTTAAAAAAAATTAAAAATCATATAAAATTAAATAGTAACAAATATCACATATTAAAATGCATGTTTAAATTAATCGTCTAAAATCAAATTAAATTACACCTGATTTATCTTGAAATAAGATAATAAAATCTTGAAATAAGATAATTTCTTTTTCTTTCAAAACTGATTCAAATCATATTTCAAAACACTAATTATATTAATTTTTGTTTCTTTTATTACATTTACATTTAGCCTTCTCGTTGTTTTACATTTTGTAATTCTAATATTTGTAAATTTATTTGAATATTAAGTCATAACACGAATGAAAAACATATCAATAAAATATGAGTACAACTTCACTATTAGATGTTTTGCATGATGTTAAAATTAGGAAAATTTAGTATTTCTGTATATTGGATGGTATTTCTATGTCTTGTGTCATTATTTTGTATTAGGGTCTTAGGAACCATTAAAAACGATTTTGAAATTGATCAAAGTCTTGAAAAACAAGTTTCTGCATAATTTTTTCTTGTGTGTGCCGACACATACATGTTTCAGGTCGGCACATGAAACTCAATTTTGAAGCCCGTAGTCTCTAGATGGCTTAGGCCGACACATGTATGTGTACATGTCAACACATACTGAAACTTATAAGAAATTGCATAAATTTTTATTTTATGTGCCGACACATACGAATTTTAGGCCGACACAAGCACTACAATTTTAAAAGCTAAATGCTACTGCCATGCTTAGGCCGACACATAATTTTTTCAGGTCAACAAATACAATTAAATTTTTCCCTATGTGTCGACGCATACAATCTTCAGGTCGAAACATACTGTTTAATTGGGTTAATTTTTCAATTCTTTTTAATTCCGAAAAATTCCTTTTTGCATCTAAACTTCCACAACTATAAATACATCATTCATGCATCATTCTAACTTGATGAAACTATAAACACATACTGTACTTGCTCTTCATGTACAACCTCTAACCTATGCATACACACTAATAAATCACACATACTAATCTTTTGTCAAGGTGCCATATGGGCGAGGTTTGATAACATTCAATTAGGTTCTTGTATAGTCGAGAATATTTGGTTGAGATTTAGAGGAGGTTTCATCCGGAAAAACTGCGAGTTTATCCTCCAAGATCGTTGATAGATTTTGGGGTTTTCATGCAAGACGAACAAGAGAGGATTGCAGCCTAGTGAAAGCCTTTGGAGATAAAGAACACAAAAGACCATTTATAGATAAATAACACAAAGGAAGTAGCGTGAGAACAACGAATCAAATTGAAGTCTTGTGTCGTAATAGATACAATTGATCATGCGCAAAAGCTTTAGAGATAAAGAACGCAGAGGAGTAGAAATATTGACAAGTCAATTGGTAAATATTGTGCCTTGGTCTTTCTTAAGATAAAAAGAAAAGAAAGGGTTGAATCAACAACAAACGATTAGTGTTTGTAGGATTGCTCTTTGAACGCTTCTCTTGTAACGACTTTTTGCATAGTAAGAATTATCCTAATTCCAAAATTGGAATTAGGGGGAGATGTTGCCATAGAGAGAACGATTGGCAAACTTACTAAGCAAATCCCCGTGTCTCTTTTTCTTATTGCTTTACTTGCTTTAATTTTCATTTATCAACTTGTCAAATAGCATTGAGTAATCGACCGACTCGTAAGAATTATTTTGTGACTGTTTTTGTTTTGAATTATGTATTGATTTGATTATAATCACTTTTGATTATAAATGCTTTTTTATATCAACATAACTCAAAGAAAAATTCTGAAAATTCGATCACACACCAAGTGTTCGACAAATTGTTTAATTTATTCTTTTGCTAGTTACCATTGGAAATAGTATGAGGAAATTTGAATACATGGATATTCAACACATACCAAGAATAGAGAACCAAGAAGCAAATGACTTAGCGCAGTTGGCTTCGGGTTATAAAGTTTCTACCAGGAACTTTAAGGATTTAGTCGAATTAAGGGGTAGAGTTATGGCTACTAGATTCACACCATCAGATCTGGAAAGTATGAAATTGGGATATGCTGAGAAACAAGGATTCGAAATATTAGCCATAAATACTTTGTCAGATGCAGATTGGCGAAGTCCACTGAAGAGTTATTTAGCAGATCCAACTCTGAACGTGGATAGAAAGACAAAATACAGAGCATTGTCATATCTCCTCATGGGGAACGAATTGTTTAAAAAGACCCAAGAGGGTGTATTATTGAAATGCCTAGGAGAAAGTGAGGCATATTTAGCATTATCAGAAGTCCACAATGGGGCATGTGGGGCACATCAAGCAGGCCATAAAATGAAATGGTTGTTATTTCGATACGGCTTGTATTGGCCTAGCATGCTCAAAGATTGTATAGACTTTGCTAAAGGATGTGAGGAATATCAGAAACATGCAGGGATTCAACATGCCCCTGCAAGTGAGTTGCATTTGATCATCAAACCATGGCCATTTAGAGGATGGGCATTGGATTTGATAGGAGAGATAAATCCTGCTTCGTCCAAGGGACAGAAATATATCTTGGTAGGAATAGATTATTTTACCAAGTGGATTGAAGCTATACCACTAATAGTTGCTGATCAAGAGGCTATTATTGAGTTTATACAAAAGCACATTATCTATAGGTTCGAATTGCCAGAGAGCATAACCACAGACCAAGGCTCTGTGTTTACTGGTAGAAAGATGCAAGAATTTGCCCAAGAAATGGGGTTTAGATTGCTAACATCAACACCATATTATGCTCAAGCAAACGGACAAGTTGAAGCAGCCAATAAAGTGATAATAGGATTAATCAAGAAGCATATTGGCAAAAAGCCAAGAAACTGGCACAAAACTTTGGACCAAATATTATGGGCTTGTAGAACATCTCCTAAGGAAGCTACTAACACTACGCCTTTCTAACTCACATTTGGTCATGATGCAGTGTTGCCAGTAGAAATTCATCTACAATCAGTTCGAATTCAGAGACAAAACGAAATCCCAGTTGCATTATATTGGGAAATGATGATGAATGAATTAGTTGAGTTGGACGAAATTAGATTACATGCATTGGAAATTTTGATGAGACAAAAAGAAAGAGTGGCCAGAACATACAACAAAAGGGTGAAGAAAAAAGTATTCATTATTAATGACTTAGTTTGGAAAGTCATATTGCCAGGCCTCAAGAAGGAAGTAATCGAAGTCCTCAAGGAAAATAAAGATTGCTTCGCATGGGATTATGACGAGATGCCTGGTTTAAAGAGGGAGTTGGTCGAACACAGACTGCCAATCAAAGATGGCAAGAAGCCCATCAAACAAACTCCCATAAGATTCGCACCAGCGGTTCTCACAAAAATTAAAGCTGAGATACGTCGAATGGTTAGCAAACATAGTACCTGTCATTAAGAAAAATGGTTCTTTAAGAATTTGCATAGATTTTAGGGATTTAAACACTGCAACCCCTAAAGATGAATATTCCATGCCTGTGGCAGAAATGCTAGTAGATTCTGCTGCAGGGTTCGAATACTTGAGTATGTTAGATGGATACTCTGGGTATAATCAGATTTTCATTGCTGAAGAAGATGTTGCAAAGACAGCATTTCGTTGCCCAGGAGCCTTAGGCACCTACGAATGGGTGGTGATGCCTTTTGGTTTAAAGAACGCTGGGGCAACTTATCAAAGGGCAATGAATTCAATTTTTCATGATTTCATTGAAACCTTCATGCAGGTATATATTGATGATATAGTCATCAAATCTATATCTGCAGAAACACATTTGCATCATTTGAGCCAATCATTCGAGCGAATGAGAAAACATGGCTTAAAGATGAATCCCCTTAAATGTGCATTTTTGTGCAGGCTGGAGATTTTCTTGGTTTTGTGGTTCACAAGAAAGGGATTGAAATCAACCAGAACAAAACTAAAGCCATAATGGAGACGAAGGCACCTACGTCAAAAAGGGAGTTGCAATCTCTGCTAGGGAAAATTAACTTCCTCAGAAGATTCATTTCGAACCTGAGTGGAAGAACCCAAGCTTTCTCTCCGTTACTTCGTCTAAAGCAAGGCCAAGCCTTCGAATGGAACGAAGCTCATCAGGAGGCATTTGACAGGATAAAAAGATACCTCTCTCAGCCTCCTATTTTGTCTCCACCTTCATGGGGGAAGCCCATGAGATTGTACATATCTGCCTCTGAAGTTAGTATAGGTAGTATGTTAGCACAAGAAGATAGCAATGGTATCGAAAGAGCCATATACTATTTAAGTAGAGTGCTAAATGATGCAGAGACCAGATATAGCAATTTAGAAAAGCTATGTCTCTGTTTGTATTTCTCTTGTATGAAACTCAAGTATTATATAAAACCTGTTGATGTTTATGTTTCATCTCATTTCGATGTCATTAAACATATGCTTTCAAAACCAATAATGCATAGCAGAGTTGGTAAATGGGCTTTAGCCTTAACAGAATATTCTTTGACTTTCATGCCCTTAAAAGCTATGAAAGGTCAAGTGATTTCTGACTTCATTGTGGACCATTCCTTGGTTGAGAAGACTGTCATGAGTTACGTCGAAATGTAACCATGGAAATTGTACTTTGATGGTTCAACCCACAGGAATGGAAGTGGCGTTGGAGTCCTTCTAATTTCTCCTGAAGGAATTCCAACAAAATTCAAGTATAAATTAGATGGTCCTCGTTGCTCGAACAACGAAGCTGAGTATGAAGCGCTCATTGTTGGACTTGAAGCTTTGTTGGAATTGGGGGCAACCAGAGTCGAAATTAAAGGAGACTCTGAATTGGTGGTCAAACAAATTACAAAGGAATATAAGTGCATAAAGGAAAACTTAATGGTATACTTCGTCATAGTCAATAGGCTATTGAGGAAATTTGAATACATGGATATTCAACACATACCAAGAATAGAGAACAAAGAAGCAAATGACTTAGCGCAGTTGGCTTCGGGTTATAAAGTTTCTACCAGGAACTTTAAGGATTTAGTCGAATTAAGGGGTAGAGTTATGGCTACTAGATTCACACCATCGGATCTGAAAAGTATGAAATTGGGATATGCTGAGAAACAAGGATTCGAAATATTAGCCATAAATACTTTGTCAGATGCAGATTGGCGAAGTCCACTGAAGAGTTATTTAGCAGACCCAACTCTGAACGTGGATAGAAAGACAAAATACAGAGCATTGTCATATCTCCTCATGGGGAACGAATTGTTTAAAAAGAACCAAGAGGGTGTATTATTGAAATGCCTAGGAGAAAGTGAGGCATATTTAGCATTATCAGAAGTCCACAATGGGGCATGTGGGGCACATCAAGCAGGCCATAAAATGAAATGGTTGTTATTTCGATACGGCTTGTATTGGCCTAGCATGCTCAAAGATTGTATAGACTTTGCTAAAGGATGTGAGGAATGTCAGAAACATGCAGGGATTCAACATGCCCCTGCAAGTGAGTTGCATTCGATCATCAAACCATGGCCATTTAGAGGATGGGCATTGGATTTGATAGGAGAGATAAATCCTGCTTCGTCCAAGGGACAGAAATATATCTTGGTAGGAATAGATTATTTTACCAAGTGGATTGAAGCTATACCACTAATAGTTGCTGATCAAGAGACTATTATTGAGTTTATACAAAAGCACATTATCTATAGGTTCGGATTGCCAGAGAGCATAACCACATACCAAGGCTCTGTGTTTACTGGTAGAAAGATGCAAGAATTTGCCCAAGAAATGGGGTTTAGATTGCTAACGTCAACACCATATTATGCTCAAGCAAACGGACAAGTCGAAGCAGCCAATAAAGTGATAATAGGATTAATCAAGAAGCATATTGGCAAAAATCCAAGAAACTGGCACAAAACTTTGGACCAAATATTATGGGCTTGTAGAACATCTCCTAAGGAAGCTACTAACACTACGCCTTTCCAACTCACATTTGGTCATGATGCAGTGTTGCCAGTAGAAATTCATCTACAATCAGTTCGAATTCAGAGACAAAACGAAATCCCAGCTGCATTATATTGGGAAATGATGATTAATGAATTAGTTGAGTTGGACGAAATTAGATTACATGCATTGGAAATTTTGATGAGACAAAAAGAAAGAGTGGCCAGAACATACAACAAAAGGGTGAAGAAAAAAGTATTCATTATTAATGACTTAGTTTGGAAAGTCATATTTCCCATGGACAAGAAAAATAAAGCATTAGGTAAATGGTCACCTCATTGGGAAGGACCTTTTCGAATATTAAAAGTATTCTCAAACAACGCATACGAAATCGAAGAACTGGTGGATGATAAACGTATCCTAAAGGTTAATGGGAAATATTTAAAGAAATATAAGCCACGCCTGCAGGAGATTCGAATAGTAACAACGTAACCAAGATATTATAAAAGGCCAAAATGGAAAGATAAGATGCCAAAATGGCGTTGTTCGAATATTACATATAAGAAACCAAAATTGTAGTCAAATAAACATCGAAATTTAGAAATAAGAGTTATTTTTCAATCGGTTGAAAGTGCTTCGAAATGATTCAAGCCTCTGCTGAGCGAAACGCCTGGCTCCTTCCAAGGTTGCCACTTCTCCTTTAAGTTGTTCTGCAGTTTCCATTTCTGCAAGCCCCTGGTTGAGAAGCTCTTCGAATTGGTTACCAGCAGTATTGGTTTCGAAGGCTATTTGTTGTTCTTTATCCTCCTTAACCTTCTGTTGAAGTTCCAGAATCTTCCTTTCCCAAAGAAGTATGGACTCAACTCGAGCCTCATAATCAGTTTTCGCCTGCTTTAGATGCATAGCTTGATCCTCAGCTTCTTGAGAGAGTTTCGAAGCTTGTTCATAAGCAGCATCCATGGCAATGCGTTTCTCTTGAACCTTCTTGGCAGCAGATTCGTCTTGGAGAAGGTAACCAGTTACGTTGTCCAGCAAAGCCTGAAGATCGAACAAGAGAGTACTAACTGGCAAGGAGCAGGTAGAAAGATTGACCTTTGTGAGCAGCTCCTTCATAGTACAACAAGCAGTACTATCTTGTTTGAGCACTTCGAATATATCCACATTGAGAATTGTTTTCCTAATCTTATTAAGAAGTACAATTCTTTCATCTGTGGGAAGAGGATAGCTGGTCGAACTGGTGCCAGCCCTAGCAAGTGGGACGTCCCTTTGAGCCAGCTTTGCCTTCATATACCCAATAGGGTCATTTCGTCTCAGGAGTGCAAGCTCCTCGTCAGTCATTCGAGACAAAGAGGATTGAGGGAGTTCCACACGTAGGGGAGTCACGTCCATTTCGACCTCCATGGGTTTGTTGGTTGCATCACCATCCCCTTCATTCGTTTCGTGCTCTTGATCTTCTTCATCATCATCCAAGTCCACCACTTCGATGCCTTCCTTTTCACTGCTATTTGCGTTGGACTCCGTCCCAGCAGTCGAACCATCATTGGCATCCTTCTCCTCAGACTCTTTGTCTGCAGATTCTTCGTCTCTTTGCCCAGAATCTGCTTTCTCTCCTTCAGTTTGAGTGTCCTTTGGATCCTCTTGAAGAGTTTCAAGAGGAGACTTTTGAAGAGAAGCTCTTTGCAAATCCTCTGCAGATGTTTGAAGTGGTATTTCGTTTGTCTCTTTCAGAGGAATAGAGGTGCCTTGATCATCCTGCTGTTCAAAAGTTCCAGCCAGAACCACCATATTAGACGAACCTTTATTCTGTACAAGGTTGTTGGAATCTCCTTGAGGGGAGGAATTGAGTGGAGCAGCAGCTTTGGATGGTGAGTTCGAAGTAGTGGAAGTTGGATTCAAGATGTTCTGCAAAGAGCAACAAAATGTTAAAAAACATGCACCAAGGTAATAAGAAATTATTATTTTCAAAGAGATTTAAAAGTTCAATTTACCTGTGGACTCTCGGAGGAGAGGTTACTAGCTATGCGTTCCAACATTGTGTTGGAGGTCGAAGGTGGAATTTTGGATTTGGGTGAGGGAGCAGCATCCCTGGAATCTAGTCCAGAGACACTAGTTGGAACGGTACTTTTCGAAATATCTTTCTTTTGCTTCTTCTTCGAAGCAGTTGGTAAGTTTCCTCCAGCCTTGGGGTCTTCCCCAGTGGTGCTTGATTTCCGCTTCTTGGGAGTAGTAGGAGGAAGTTTGTTGGTCTGAAAAGATTCAAACAAAGAGTTAGATGCAAACCATAAAACATAAGTGAATTCGAAACATCAAGGCTAAGTGATTACCGCTGGAGTTGGAATGCTGGTTGTTGTTGGTATTGTTGTTGTTGTTGTGGTTGCAGCAATAGTGGTTGTTTCGGGTGGAGTCACTTTGTCAGTAGTTTCGATGGAGGCTTGAGAGGCGCTCCCTTCTTTCGACTTCGAGGCAGCTGTCTTTATCCTGATGGCTGAAAATCGAAACAATTAAAGCAAAGGTTAAAGATATGGAAAATGAAAGACGTTTGGGATTTTCCCAAGCATTCGCACCTGTGCCTTGATCAGATTTAATTGACATGGCAGAAAGGTCGTATCGAAGGTGTCATGGGAAATCGTGAAGCCAGTGTCGAGCCCATGTCACAGTCTCAGATGGCTTTGGTTTCCTTTGAAGATGTTTGAACATCTCTTTGCAAGTGAACCACCAAGGATATGGGGGAAACCAAGCCAGAGCCAGTCCTGAGGTAGGTAATCTAGGAAATTTAGGTGGATGCATTTCGAATGCCAACCTATACCTATCCTCAGGTGACAACCCTGAAGGAAGTTTTAACTTAGAAACTTTTTGTTTGAATTTTTCCTTCAAGGTCTCAGCCGCTTGATGCACAGTGGATTCCAAGCGCGTGGGGTCATAAGTAGTTTCAAAATAATTTTGGAAAGCTTTAATCTCTTTGGCATGAGTAAACATACCTTTCTTTGCTGGTACCTGCACATCGAAGGCATCAATTAGTTTCTGTTGAATTGTAAGTGTATCGAACATATAAGTTTGATAAAACTTGGTCCACCATTCCAGAAACCCTTTAGCTGTGAGATGGGTAGGTTCGAAGGTTATCAGCTCAAACTGGGCAAAGCCTTGATATTGTTCTTGCTGTATTTTGGCTTCCCGTGCCTTGAAAGTTTGCCCAGAAGTAATGGCACTCTCAGTTTGAAATAAAGGTTCAGGAATCAGTTGGCATAAGCCAAACTGTCTCGAAACAAAGTTTGGCTGGTAAGCAAAAAGAAAAATCTGATTCTTGGCTGGAGTTATTCTTGAAGAAATGAGTCTAGGTAGCAAAAAAGCTCTCCATACATCCTGAATCTCCTTGCTCTTGATAGCTTATGAGAGAGCCATGGTGAACCAAGAAGGTCCATGAGCCCTCGAAGCGAAAGGCTCCATGCTCTCTTCAAACTTGTGCCTTTTGGAGAATATCATGATGTACTTCGAGAATAGGACTTTGAAGTCATCTTTGTCGTCATTTGGAGTTAATCTTCGAAGCCTAGTGCCTTCGACTATCCTATCAATTATCTCAGGATCTTGTTCATCAATGGTGTTGGCAGTTGACAAGGAGGGTTCGAACATGGCATTTAGCCATAGCTGAAGTAACCAAAAAGGGCCAGCCAACAGGATATTCTTGGAGGTATGGGATTTGAGACTCGAAACAGCTGACCTTAGGCTTTCATAGAGGTCAACTAAGAGCAGTTCACTTAAGCACACTCTTCGATTTTCATGCAAATCCCTAGCTAGAGGAATGAACCTACTGGCTACCTGTAGGGATCTACTGCAGAAAACGTATCTTGACAGCCATAGGGTTAGGAAAGCAATGTGTTCTACGTCAGACACATTGTCCTCCTCAGCATGGTAGTGACTGATAAATTTGGAAAAACTTGCTAGTTTGACTTCGAAGTCAATTATGCTTGAATGTTCTTCGTTGTCGGGGATATAAGTTTCTCCTACTGGCGATAGCCCAGTGATGGCCGCTATGTCGAAGAAGGTAGGGGTGATCATTCCACCTGGGAGATGGAAAGTATTATAGGTACTGTCCCAGAAATAGAGGGATGCGAATAGCAGAGGGTGGCTGTAAGTGAAACCAGGCTTCGATAGCTTAATCAAATTATAGATACCTAATTCTTCCCATTGCTGGGATTTCTTAGCTTCTACTTTCTTGAACCAATTTTGATAAGCAGTATCAGAGGTGGGGCAAGATCGAAACGGCTTAAAATTACTTTTTACATAGTCCAATACAAAGGGGTCCTTAGGAGGAACAATTGGATTTTCTATGGTGTTTGAGCCAGAAGATTCTAGTGCCTTAGGGGCGTCCATTTTGTTAAACAAGGGTTTGAAACTATAGCAAACTGGGAAAATTATCCTGGTATCTTTTAAAATTTCAAAAACCGTAAGAGGGCCATTTAAAGCTAACCTCTTACTAGCAACGTTGGTAGGAATGAGTACCTGTGACGCATACAGCATTTCTTTTTCCTTTGAGATCATCTGAGGAGCAAGAACAGATTGACCTTGGTGAGTGATAATCTTACTTTCCATTGTAGTTCCTGCAGTTTTTCCCTTCTTCTTGGAAACCTTTTTGAGTTGGGATGAAATAGAAGAAGACATTTTTTAAGGATGTTGAAAGCTTAGGGTTTTTGGCGAGAGAAAGAGGGTAAAAGATTCAGAATGTAGAAAAGAAAAGAAAAAGACTAAGTTGATGATGTTTTATAATGTGGAAGTTTAAGCATCCATTGAATGAGGGTGTGATACGTGGAAATCATGGGTTGGTGTGATGAAGAGGTGGCGTAAAGTTAACATGGGTAATAGGTGTGATTTAAAGATAATCATTGTTTGTAACTGCACCATACTGTGAAGTGGCTCCAGGCGGTTAAGGAATCCAAAAAGTGCTATGATTGACGTGACTGGAGTCAAATGCATTAAATGTTACGATGATTCGAAGGTCGCATCAAAATCTTGTGTAGATGTTTAAAATAGGTATTTCTCAGAGAGATCGAAATACATATTTTAAAGGGGCAATTTGTTGGATGAAGATTTTGATAATATTATTAGAAGCCAAGCGAATGGAACGTTTCGATCGAAATGAAACAAAGCGTCATGTTTCGAAGTAGCAGAAGCAGTGTTTCGAATAAGCATATCAAAGCTTGAAGCTTCGAGTGGCAATTATGGGAACATATCTAAAGAAGTCTCGAAATAACAACAAGGTTGTGTCTGAGAAGTGCGTTCGAAACGGAGAAGTACCAAAGCATTTGAAATTCAAATGGAAGCGGGACATTCGAAGTTTGAAATTTATGTGCTGGAGCATTTGGAGACACGTGGAAAGAAGAGAGAGGCATTGTTCTGCATGTTCTGAACGTGGCATAATCCTATAGCAAGACCGTTATGGTCGAATTAGTATAAATAGAAGTCTTAGTATTAGGATTTCGTGTGTCATATCTATTGTACTAAATACTCAGTAACATTCAAACTACCACATGGAAAGGGAAACGAATGCAAGAGCAATGTACGTATGATAGCACCACATATTTATGATTTAATGAAAACCTTTTATCATTTCCAGCACTTTCCTTTATCTTTCTGCCAAATAACATTTACAAGTTTTCTCATTCAAAGTCTTTTTATTTCGAAATCTCTTCATTAAAGTTTTAGATTTCAATGCTTTCTTTACATTTCAAGCACTTTACATTTCAGAAAACTGTCATACTTTTCATGCCTTTATCTTCAAGTTTTGTCTTTCGAAAGTCTATTTTTACTTAAAGTCATTTACAGATTTCTTGCATTAAACGCTTTCTTCATATTTCAAATCTTTTATGTTCCAGAGCATCTTTTACATTAACTGTTTTTATAATTCGAAGCCATTTACTTCCCTTTCATGCAAGTTTACATGTCTTTACAATTAACATTTATTCATGCAACTTAGTTTCGTACACGCATATTTTGATTACACCTTTAGATCTTTAAGAGAGAAATCGAAATAAGCCAAACACCTATACAACACTCAAATACCAATCATGAATATCCGTTCGATCATGAGAGTAACCCTAATGACCAAGGAATCCTAGGATCAATCTAGTCGATCCTGTGAGTTACCAAAGAAATTGAATAACAGTCAGTAAGTTTATTCGATAGTTTGGAAGACTAGCGGTTGTTTACCAGAAATCACTGGAAACAGTAATAAACAATGATTTGAAACTTTATGGCCCGGTGTCTTACCCGGGGCACCGTTGGCTTCATTTGTGAGGGCATATTAATTGTCATTTCATATATCATGAATAAAGACCTTGGATGTTTTCTCGCACTTCAAATCTTATGCTCCTTTTCTTTCTTTCCTTTCTTTATATATTGCAAAACAGCTGTATTTACACACACTCACTCATACAGGTTTCAATCCACTCTGGATCTCGCTGGTAACGACTCTGCTACTGCCAGTTATGACTTCGAAAATCCGATCAACTTAGCCGAAGACGAAGGTGAAGATGATTGCGAAGTGCCTGGCGAGCTTGCAAGACTGTTACTCCAGGAAGAGAGGGCAATTCAACCACATGAAGAGCCAGTGGAAACGATAAATCTGGGTACTGAGGAAGACAGAAAGGAGGTTAAGATTGGTGCCAATCTGGAGCTCAGCGTGAAGCAACGGTTGACTCAGATGTTACATGATTATGTGGAGATCTTTGCTTGGTCCTACGAAGATATGCCTGGGTTAGACACCGACATTATGGTCCATCATTTGCCTACCAAGGAAGACGGCCCTCCGGTTAAGCAAAAGGTCTGTCGTATGCGTCCAGAAATGTCTGAGAAGATCAAAGCCGAGGTTATGAAACAGTTTGATGCCGGGTTTCTTGCAGTGACTTCTTACCCTCAGTGGGTTGCTAATGTGGTGCCAGTACCGAAGAAGGATGGTAAGGTCAGAATGTGTGTCGATTACAGGGATCTGAACAGGGCCAGCCCCAAGGATGACTTCCCCTACCTCACATTGATGTTCTGGTTGATAATACGGCTCAGCACAAGGTGTTCTCTTTCATGGATGGTTTTTCAGGGTATAATCAGATCAAGATGGCTCCTGAGGACATGGAAAAGACTACCTTTGTTACTCAGTGGGGCACCTTCTGCTATAAGGTCATGCCATTCGGGTTGAAAAATGCTGGGGCAACCTACCAACGTGCCATGGTTGCTTTATTTCATGACATGATCCATCATGAGATTGAGGTGTATGTTGACCATATGATTGCAAGGTCCCAAACTGAGGAGGAACACCTTGACCATCTGCAGAAACTGTTTGACCGTTTGAAACTGTACAAGCTGAGGTTGAACCCGAACAAGTGCACCTTCGGGGTAAGATCTGGAAAATTGCTAGGCTTCGTTGTAAGTGATAAAGGTATTCAAGTGGACCCTGCCAAGGTTAAAGCCATTCAAGAGATGCCAGTTCCCAGGACAGAGAAGGAGGTCAGAGGCTTTTTAGGACGCCTGAATTACATTGCTCGATTCATCTCCCACCTAACTGCTACCTGTGAGCCAATCTTCAAGCTGCTGAAGAAAGATCAGGTAGTACGTTGGAACGATGAATGTCAGGCCTCTTTTGACAGAATCAAAGAGTATCTCCAAGAACCACCCATTCTTATGCCACCGGTTGAAGGGAGACCTCTAATACTATACCTGACAGTACTTGACAACTCAATGGGGTGTGTGCTGGGGCAGCATGACGAGTCTGGCCGAAAAGAGCATGCCATTTATTACCTTAGCAAAAAGTTTACCGACTGTGAGACCCGATACTCACTGCTCGAGAAAACTTGCTGCGCTTTGGTATGGGCTGCTCGCCGGCTGAGACAGTATATGCTGACTCACACTACTTTGTTGATCTCAAAGATGGATCCAATAAAGTACATATTTGAAAAGCCTGCTCTGTCCGGGAGAATAGCAAGATGGCAAATGATCTTGACGGAATACAACATCCAGTACACGACTCAGAAGGCCATCAAAGGAAGTGTATTGGCAGACCACTTGGCACATTAGGCAGTAGATGACTATCAGTCAATGAACTTTGAGTTTCCAGACGAGAGCATCATGATTGTGACTGATTGTGAAGTACTTGGACCGGATGAAGGACCTGATGAAGGATCCCGAAGGTCTATGCACTTTGACGGAGCATCCAATGCTTTGGGTAACAGTATCGGCGCTGTGATCATATCCCCTCAAGGCACTCATACTCCACTTACTTCCCGACTATGTTTCAACTGCACCAACAACATGGCGGAGTATGAGGCATGCATCATGGGTCTTCAAGCTGCGATCGACTTAAGGATCAAGTTTCTGAGTGTCTTCGGAGATTCCGCTCTCGTGATCAATCAGATCAAAGGGGAGTGGGATACGAAACATCCGAATCTTATTCCTTACAGAGAATGTGTGTTGACATTGATCCCCCACTTTACAGAGATAACTTTTGAACATTTCCCAAGAGAGGAGAATCAGTTGGCGGACGCGTTAGCTACGATGTCTTCCATGTTCAAAGTCAAATGGGACAATGAGGCTCCTCGGATCATCATCTGGAAACTGGACGAACCAGCATACTGTTGTGATCTTGAGACTGAATTGGTGACTGAGAAGCCTTGGTACCATGAGGTAAAGAGGTATCTGGAAGCTCAGGAATACCCTGAAGGTGCGTCTGTCAACGACAAAAAGTTTCTGAGAAGGTTCGCAGTAAAGTTCTTCCTTAGCAACGGCATTCTGTACAAGCGAAACCATGATTCGACCTTATTACGTTGTGTGGATAAAATTGAAGCAGAAAGGATCATGGCAGAGCTACATGAAGGTACCTTCGGAACACATTCCAGTGGACACACTATTGCAAAGAAGATCCTGCGGGCAGGATATTTCTGGTCCACAATGGAAGCCGACTGCTACCAATATTCTCGGACATGTCACAAATGCCAGATTTATGCAGATAAGGTGCATGTTCCTCCAGTCCCTCTGAATGCCCTGACTGCACCTTGGCCTTTTGCAATGTGGGGTATAAACATGATCGGCGAGATTAAACCTACGGCATCCAATGGGCATCGCTTCATCCTGGTAGCGATCGATTACTTTACGAAGTGGGTTGAAGCAGCCTCCTATGCTACAGTAACCAAGAACATTGTGGCACGGTTCATTCGGCATAACTTGATCTGTCGATACGGCGTCCCTGAAAGAATTATTACAGACAACGGTACCAATCTTAATAACAAGATGATCACTGAGCTCTGCGAGCAGTTCAAGATACAGCACCACAACTCTTCTCCTTACCGGCCGAGGATGAATGGGGCTGTAGAAGCAGCGAATAAGAATATCAAGAAAATTGTGCAGAAGATGACAATGACCTACAAAGATTGGCACGAGATGTTACCGTTTGCTCTACATGGGTACCGTACCTCAGCAAGGACGTCAACCGGGGCAACTCCGTTCTCCTTGGTCTACGGTATGGAGGCAGTCTTGCCGATTGAAGTGCAAATACCCTCTCTCCGGATAATGAAGGATGCAGATCTGAGTGAAGATGATTGGATCCAGACACGACTTGATCAGTTAAACTTAATCGATGAAAAGAGACTTGCTGCTATTTGTCACGGTCAGACGTACCCAAAACGGATGATCAGGGCATTTAACAAAAAGGTCAGACCACAAGAATATCAAGTTGGGGATCTGGTAATCAAGCGCATCATCCTTCCTCAGAGCGACCCAAGGGGAAAATGGACCCCTACGTACGAAGGGCCATTTGTGGTTAAACATGTGTTCTCAGGAGGAGCCATGATTCTAACCAACATGGATGGTGACGACCTTCCTCACCCCGCCAATGCAGACATAGTAAAAAGATACTACGCATGATAAAAGACCCGCTAGGTTGACTTACCTAGGCAAAAATTAGGGCTTCCCGGCGAACCAAAAGGGTTCGGGCAAAATGAGGGATGAAATGAAAAAAATCTGTACACCCGGCAAGTCGAAAACCTGAAAAGGCGGCTTGGGCAAAAATGGGTATCCCGGTGGACTGAAAACCCGAAAGGGCGGTCCAGGCAAAAGTTAGGGATAAAGCGTAATACTATGTCTCATTGGATCACCTTGCATCTAGAATCCGGTATCTACATTAAGTTCAGACGGCATTGATCAATCAGCTTCATCTTCAGCTAGGTCATCAAGTGATGAGACGCTCGAAGATATAAAGGCGATAGCAGAGTTGGAACCCAGTGGGATTATTCTTTTCACATAGCTGTTTTATTTTCCTTTGTACAAATTTGTATAAATTCTTTTGTTCGGCGGCGTTTTCTTACTAGGACGTCATCCTCTTGTACATAAACGCCTATTTACAGGCAAATTCAAAAATCAATACAAATTCACTTTTCAGATCAATTGCCAATTGTTTTTCCTTTTCCTGTTTTGTTTTGCGAAGAACGTCCAAGGTTCAATTTGTGATATATGCATTTGACAATAATTGCTAACTCATAAATATTTGCATACGAAACAAAGGATTAATTACAGGTAACATTAGAAGCAGGGGCAATAATGAGTGGTCTAAGAAATCTAATTGTCCTGTCCACCAAGGTACCAAGGTAAGTTCGGCTGAAGAACATAACCAGTATATCTTAATTCCCCAGAAAGTGAGTCAGCAAGTCAATGCAGTCTCCCCAAGCAGAGTTATACTATCAGCCTTAAGGAAGTTGGATATCCCCAGCAAATCTCAACATTCCCCAGTACAATATACGAATATTCTTAACAGGCATCCCTGGCAATCTTGGTCTAAAACTGATCCCCGGCGATATATCAAACATTTAGCGGAGTCACTTCCCCAATATATCTCCAAATTTCCCCAGAAGAGTCCAGTATAGTTCAAGATTTCCCCAGGAGAGTTGGAATCCATCTCCCCAGCAGGAAGCTTATCCCCAATAGATTCCGGAAGCTTTCCCCCTACAGAGCACGAACGCGTCCCCCGGCTTTATTCAAAGGTTATTTTCCTACCAGGATATAACTGGGTTATCCTCAGCCAAAAGCCACGGAAAGATCATCCTCGGCAAGGTCTTCTTACTCCCCAGCGAAGTCTATTAACGCTTCCAACATAACAACGATATCCCCAGCGAAGTTACCATCAATATCCCAATAGAATAACTCTCTCCCCACAGAGTATTGTTCCCCAGCAAGATCGCTAGAATAATTTTTCCCCGCAGAGTAATCTATTCGTCAAGTTTATTCCCCAACGGAGTCATCTTCTCCTACCGGTATTCTTGCAACTATCATCCCCAGCGGAAACAACAAAGCACTATTCTCCAACATCAGCCCAGGATGTGACTTCCCGGCACCCGTCAAGGATTTATTTTCCTAAGACGAAAATATACATTCATAAATATCACATACATCATGATACATGTATAAACGCATCACACAATCCCATTTATGTTGAGAACATCATGGCTTGATCCATATCATGCATTGCATATGACTGACCTTTACCTTTCAGGAAAGATCCGGTTAAGTTCTCAGCTATATTCCAAGACTTTAGTCTGGTTCAGTTAAATCGACCCTAAGATTTTTCTGATTCTTATTCAGTCAAAGATATTCCAAGACTTTAGTCTGGTTCAGTTAAATCGATTCTAAGATTTTTCTGATTCTTATCCAGTCAAAATCAATCCAAGACCTTCTCTGGTTCAGTCAGATCAACCCTAAGATCTCCCTGATTCTTATTCCAGTTGAAGATTCCAAGACCTTGCCTGGTTCAGTTAAATCGACTCCTAAAGATTTTTCTGATGCCGATCCAGTCAAAGGCCTTCTCTGGTTCAGTCAGATCGACCCTAAGATCTCCCTGATTCTTATTCCAGTTGAAGATTCCAAGACCTTGCCTAGTTCAGTTAAATCGACTCCTAAAGATTTTTCTGATGCCGATCCAGTCAAAGGCCTTCTCTGGTTCAATCAGATCGACCATAAGATCTCCCTGATTCTTATCCAGTTGAAGATTCCAAGACCTTACCTGGTTCAGTTAAATCGACTCCTAAAGATTTTTTTGATGCCGATCCAGTCAAAGGCCTTCTCTGGTTCAGTCAGATCGACCCTAAGATCTCCCTGATTCTTATTCCAGTTGAAGATTCCAAGACCTTGCCTGGTTCAGTTAAATCGATCCTAAGATTTTTCTGATTCTTATCCAGTCAAAGGCCTTCTCTGGTTCAGTCAGATCGACCCTAAGATCTCCCTGATTCTTATCCAGTTGAAGATTCTAAGACCTTGCCCGGTTCAGTTGAATCGACTCCTAAAGATTTTTCTGATGCCGATCCAGTCAAAGGCCTTCTCTAGTCCAGTTAAATCGATTCCTAAAGATTTTCCTGATGAAGACGCAGTAGAAGACATCCAAGGTTCTCTCATCGTTACTGTTGAGGTAGTAATCGCCCAAGGTTCTCTCATCGTTACTGTTGAGGTAGTAATCATCCGAGGTTCTCTCACCGTCCCGTTGAGGTAGTAACCATCCCTGATTCATTCATAACCTTTTGAAGCTCCAGACTCGATTCCTGTATCTCGCCAGGGCACGTCTGAAGAGGCTTAAAGATTCTATTCATGTAACCAGTCAGGGCACATTTACACAAAGAGTTTGAAGACCAACTCCTGTAACAGGTCAGGTAATCATCTTTCTTTTTCAGGTACGCAAGTTCTCGCTAAGGAATCTCTTACGCGATCGACACCCAGATGGCATCTATAAGCCCATCCACCTATCCATCACCTCTCAACATGGCATCTATAAGCCCATCTTCCTATCCATTAATCTCCAAATGGCATCTGTAAGCCCATTCCCACCATCACGCTAACATGTGAGCGCAAATTTCTGGGCACTCTAGTGTTCAATCATCTTCCACCTTCGGATTACGAAAGGCACGTCAGCCAATCTACATCCTCAGGTCTAAGAAGATTGAACAGGGGCAACTGTTGTACCCCAAAATTTTCCCTCCCATATTCTTCAAGATTTTCCAAGATCAAGGTTCAAAATCTCTCAAGGGTTGCACAGTCCAAATTGCCTCCTAACAGTCAAAAATTAGGGTTTTTGTTCTGGAAAAGAAGTTGAGGTTTCCAAGGGTCCAATCAAGTCCCACATGCCTATAAACATTGTCAAACATCCATATGCCAAGTTTCAAGACTCACAGCACAAAATTGCACAGTCAAAAACCCTAATTGCTCAACAGTCAATTGCAGGGGCAAAATGGTCATTTGACAGTCAAAAGTCCAAATTTTTGGTCAACATCTTATTTTGAAGCCACAAACATCATTTGATCAATGCTTGATCATGATTCTCAAAGCATGGCTCAAAAAGTCTCAAGATGCAAAAGTTTCTATATTTGGACAGTTGAAAAAGTCAACTGCAATTTGACCAAGGCATAACTTCCACATGATTCATCAGAAAAATTCCATACAAAGCTCATTTTGAAGAGAATGACATTTCCTACAACTCCTCTTCACACTTCAAGTCCAAGAAATGCTCTCACAAAAAGTTATCAACCTCAACATTATAGGTCATTTTCAAAAGTCAACAAAAAGGCACTTTAAGTCAAAGACCATAACTTGAGATTGGTAAATCAAAATGACATGGGACCAAAGGCATTGGTTAGAGGACTTCAAGACCTTTCCAAAATGTCCAAGAAAATGATCAAAGCTTAAAAATTGAGCAAGATATGCCTTGTGGAAGTTGGGAAATGTTTGGGAATTTTGAAAAGTCAACTTTGCTTCAAATACCTCAAAATTGCTAATGGGCCACAATTTCTTCCAAGAATCATCACCCAAAGGCTATGCACGACCCATTGACCCAAAGGGGAGTTATTTTCTTATTTTTAATTTATTAATTGAATTTTTAAACCTATTAATTCATTTAATTAAAATTAAATTTAAGAAAAATACTAAAACATGCTTTCCAAATCTTTTTGTGCAGCATATTCTCTCATTAAGGCCCAGGGATTTCGTGTACCACATCAAGAGGCAAGATCTTCCAAAATAGGCATGTTTTTCATGACAAAAAGATTGAAAAAGATGCTTGAAAAATCAAATATTGAAACATTAATTCCATGGATTTTGGGCTTTGTTTTTGACCTAGAATGATTCCACATATATGCAAGAACACAACCCTAATCAAAAGGAAGAAGAAAGTTGCGCCTCAAGCATAAGAAAAACTTGCATTTTTTTCACAAAATTCTGAAAACTGTTTTCCCACATAGAGCACGTTTCAAAGCAAAAGAACCATTCCATTACACTCCTGACACATCCAGGAAGCCATTCCAATCAAATTCAACCCTCCATACTCAAGGAATTGGTATAACCGTGTTCTACTTTTCTTGAAAAATTTGATAATCGTATTCCATTTTTCATGCATGATTAACGTCTTTTAATTGTTGGTTCATACTAATATGATCTCTCTGAAGCTAATGGTGTTATCTAATTGAACTATAAGCGCCTGTACAGAAATCCACCATGGACAACATCTAGGGTTTCTGAAGCTTGTAATTAGGGATTTCTGATTGAGGAAAATTGGACAATGCCAGGACCATGGTTGAATTCGTCAAGGCCAGACGAATTCAACCAACCATTCGCGCTCAATTTATGTGGCTTCCTCTTCTAATCGCTATTATTCGTCATGTCACTTAGTGGGGGTTAAAAACCCCCGCTATCTAATTCATGTTTTTACAGGAAAACGAAGAAGAAGCATATGTGTCATCCTGTGGTTGGAACATTTGAATCTGGCGCGTTTTTTTATTGTTTTATATCATTAGCTCTTATTCTCTTTCTTAATAATTCCATTCCATATTAGTATCAGATGAACGCGCTTGGCTTAGTGGAAGATGTGTTGTCATACAAGCATTGGGACCTGGGTTCGATTCCCAGGTCCCCCATATTTCCCTATATTTTTTCTTGTAACTCGTTCAGGTACACACTCCCTTCAGTGGTCCACCATGTACGCGTATGTTTGAGCTTGCCACATGTCTAGCAACTCCAATCCAAGGGCCAGGATGGGCAGTCCACCATGGACACCAGTCAACTGCTTCCCACTCAATCAGAGAAGTCAAACAGGGCTTTGCAACTGTTGGGCCAGATTACTCACCATAAGCCTCCAAATTGGGACAACCACCCCCCATGTTTGCATTCCTTTCTCTCTTTTTATTCTTTTCTTTTATTTATTTTAATCATGTTAATTGTTTTATTTAATTCCATAAAATTAATTTTCATAAAACACAAAAAAAACCAGAAATCATTAAAAATAAAAATATGTTTATTTAGTTTTTAATTCTTTAAATAGTTTTTTTTTTGTAAATAAAAATTTAATAATCAATTTAGTTTTAATTTAGGGTTTAAATTTTAATTCTTTTTAAATAACTAATAAAATACATAAAAATTAGGTTTAGCATTTTCATTCTTTTTTTCTCAATAAATAAAATTTTTCTTATTATAATTATTATTAACCATTAATTAATTTTGTAAATAAATATGTCATTTAATTAATTAAGGTAAATTAGGTTACAACTTAAACAGTTTTTTCTTTAATAATTAAAAACAATTTAGAATTAGGGTTTCTTTCAATATTAATTTTCTTTATTCTCATTACATTTCATAAATACAAAAACATCAAAAAATAAGTTCTCTTCTTTATTTAATTTAATTAAATTTAATAATTTCAATTCAATTCCTTAAAGGGTCCAACGCCCTCGCACTCGATTCTAATTTCTTTTCGCACGTTTACTTTTATTTTTCTTTTTTATGTAATTACCCCAAAGCTTTGTAATAATAATTAGGACATTTACTTTCCGCACTTTTATTCAAATCGGGTCTTTGTTTAATTTGGCGATGTATAGACCCGCGCCTTGTAATAGCGTAGGACCTTTATTTTCTGCACTTTAAATTCCGCACCTTTAAACTGTTAATCATATGAAGGAATGTATGGCCCAAATAAAATCAAAGCGTAGATCACCCAATGCATGATCAAGATGAAATATAACTGAAAATGACACACCATTCACACACCACTCTTAGGGTACGCCTCACTGTTGCCTTGCCCCTTGAAACGTGGTCGTCGAGTATAGGACATTTTAGTAAGTCCTTATGTCCATGAACATGGCATAAGGGTAGCTTTTAAGGTGTCCTACTATTGCTCTGGTGACCACACTGTTGCCTTGCCCCTCGAAACGTGGTCGTCGACTATAGGACGTCTTAGTAAGTCCTTATGTTCCATTGATCTGGTTGCCTCGAAACGGTTGCCTCGAAACAAGTTGCCTCGGAATAGTTACCTCGGAATAAAAAGATCAACGGCATAAGGGTAGCTTCTAAGGTGCCTTACTGTTACTCGGTGACCACACTATCCCTACAAACGAATTGACCCGAACACCTCCAACGGTGGTGCTACCTACCTCTCAATGGTGGGATGGCACTACCTTAAGGATATTTACACAGACTAATTCCTTAGGGTAGGTAGATGACTCGTGGATACTTGCTCTAATTCAAAACAAATCAAAAACTTCTTTTCACACCGACACTTTTCAAAAAGCTTTCAAAAACAACTTTTCAAACACTCTTGAGGACTGATACAAGAGTCGAACTGAAATTTTAAACGAAACTTTTTCAAACCCACTCACCTTGAAAAGCAAACACTTTTGAAAACACAAATGAGCAAGTATCTAAGAGCCCATGGATAACCATGGATAGAAAGGGTGCTAACACCTTCCCTTTCTATAAATCTACCTCCCGAACCGAGAGCTAATCTCAAAAGGAATTTTTCTGTGCTTTTGTCCTTTCCTTGTTGGAGAAAATAAAAGACGGTGGCGACTCTTGCTTCCACGACATTTCACGAACCAGCTTTAAAACAGTCAGTTCCAGATCCACCGATCACATTGGGCATCCTCCAAACTCTGATGAACCTTTGTCGAAGTCCTTGCGCTTCGTTGTCGAAGTCAAAAACCAAGTCAGGAATCAGCATGTCATGAGGGTCATCCCTCCGAGCATATCCAAACTGTCTTAGTGCTAAACAGGGGTTGTAAGTGATGCCTCCCTTAATGCCCAGTAATGGTACATTAGGGAATTCCCCACAACGATCAATGATGATGACATTTTCTTTGGACCGAGAACACCAATGAACATCAGAATGTGTGAGGGTCATCAACCGCTGTGACCACCTTAAACCCTGCTCATTCTTCAAAACTGATTGTGGAAGGTGAGAAATAAACCACCTTGCTAGGAGAGGGGTATAACACATGAGAACACCTCTTTTCCTCATTGTCCGTGTGTAAAATGAGTGTAGGATATCCCCAAGCAATGTAGGCACAGGATTCCGAGATATGAAAATCTTGACAGCATTCACATCTATAAGCTGATCAGGGTTTGGGAACAATACCAACCCATAGATGAGGAGTGCTACAATATCTTCAAAGGCTTGTAGATCTAGAGAGTTCCAGCAGTCTTGTGCCTTCTCAAATAGAAACTTTGCCAAGAAACCCTTGACACCACTTCTGGTTTCCCAATGACCTTTGATATCAGATGGTTGCAAGTGTAATGCTTGAGCAACATCTTCAGGCTTTGGTTCTTTTTCCGTACCGTTGTAGGGTAGTTGATGAAGAATAGGAATCCTCAGGAGTTGAGAACATTCCTCCAAAGTAGGTACTAATTGGTAATCAGGGAATGTGAAACAGTGGTGTAGGGGGTCAAAGAACTGGAAGAGAACTTTCATCATGTCTTCTTCAATGTTGGAGTTGACCAAGTTGAGAAGTCTACCATGTCTTTCACTGAAGAGATAATTCTCTGGAATCTTGGAAGTAAGCTCCTTGAGTTGAGGAGGGATTCTCACAAGGTTGACTTGAATTGTTTTCCTGCGAAGAGATTCCATGACCTACAAAACAAGAACAAAGATGAAGATCCAAATTCTTGAAATGGTTAGTGGATGCATATGATGCTTTATGATGTTCATGATGTATGCACAAACATATGTACAAGCAAATCACACAAAACCCTAGTTTCATGCTTGTATGAGGTTTCATAGGTAAGTACCCTCTTGAGTTTAGTTGGCTCAAACCTGTCCTATAAACAGTAACCGGGTTCTAAGGAGCTCAATATCACTGGATTATTTTTCTGTGTTCATTGTTTTGGTTTAGCCACTTAACTGGCGACCAAAATATTCCAAGAAAACAACCCTCAATGAGTGTAGTATCGAGTATCTACCAACTTCGGACTGCACCAAAGCCGGTCATCTCACTACCCCTAAAAAAAAGGCCACAATGGTCAAGTAAGGTTCTAAGGGTTCATTAGTGCTTCATGACATCACTCAGCGGCCCCGTATTCTCTTTAATTGACTCAAAGGCTATCGGTACTCACAAATATGTCGCACTAATATAGATATTTCTTCAACCATGTCGGTATACCCCGCACAGTTTCCATAACGTATTGCTATTTACCTATGAATGTTTCCCAAATCCGGGTAGAGGATTTCAAGCCCAAACAAGAGAACCAAATGTAAAGCAATCAAAGCAATCAAGATAAGCATGCAAAGGTGATCTAAGCCCTAAGGTTACTCCACTTTTAAAGTTTATCCCCAGCAGAGTCGCCAGTTCTATGATACGGTGGGAGAACTGACTTGAGGTTTTGCGTTTGTGTTCGCAAATGTTTCGGTTTAGCAAGAGTCGCCACCGACTTTTTATTTTATCCTAAGGAAAGGTCAAAAAGCACAGGAAAGACCTTTGAGATGTTTTCTTGGGTTCGGGAAGTAGATTATGAAAAGGGAAGGTATTAGCATCCTTTTCATCCATGGTTATCCATGGGCTCTTAGTTACTTGTTTAGATCACTTGCTTTGCTTTTCAATTGTTTGAAATGGTGCTTTGTGTGTGGTTTTAAAAGATGTTTTAAAAAGAGGCCATCGTTGTGACAACCTTTGTAATGATTCTTGTTTGAATGTATACAATGGGGTTTTTGTCTTTTGAAAAGTTTTCAATGTTTGAAAGTTGGATTTTGAAATTGTGTTGTGAAGTGTGTTTGAAAATAGCAAGAATATTTTTGCAAGCTTTTGATCAAGTAACTAAGAGTTGTCTACCATATTTTACTCAAAGATCTTTCTTATGTTTTTAACCCTTTTAACAGTGTTGTTTCACCATTGTATTTGGTGAACAACCTTGTGTTAGGATATTAAACGGGACAGGCGCGGGTCATCGTATAAACCATGATAGCAATTGTGCTAAGTATTTTTGGCAATTTTCTTGAGGGACTTGATCATTTTGTTTAGGCAACTCAGATAGCGTCATCGAGGGACTATGATCTTTTGCTTTGTTTTTGTTTTGCCAAAATACTTAACATGCATACCATGGCCCATTTATGAAGGCAACAAGTGGATTGTAATCCTAGGGGTGCAAGTGTGTATTGTGTTTGTTTTTTCATACATTTTTATCTTTGATTAGGTCAAACTATTTGTTAATTTAATTTTGGCATACAAACCCTAATTCTCTAATCATGGCATAATTGAAAGCTTTAAGTGCGAGAATTTAAATTCTAAGCTATTACAACATGATTATGGGGATGGGAGTACAAGTTTTGAATAGGGGGTATTTGGCAAGAAATTTAAATTCTAAGTTATTACAACCAAATTGAATTTATAATGCATAATATTTAAATGTACAATATTTAAATAAACACAATAAATATATATATAGAATAAAATGTATTATGCAAAAAAAAAGTTTTTATGTATGTAAAAAAAAATGTTTTCAATGTAAAGAAATATAAATAAATAAATAAATAAAAAAAGGTTAATTTTTATTTATTTTAGGGTAAACCCTAATTCTTTTAAGAAAATAATATTATATATTATTTATATACAAAAATATGTTAATATGTACAAAAATAAAAATATATTGAAAAAAAGTATTTTTTAGTATAAAAAATAAAAAGGTAATGTTTTTATATTTTTATTCTAATTATTTAATAAAATAAAAGTGTATATGTATATTTATATATATTAAATATGTATAAAATAAAAATAAAATATTTACAAAAATAAAACATATTCAAGAAAATATTTTCAGTATGAATAAAAATAAAAATAAAAGTAAAAGTATTATTTATATTATTTTTAGATTTAAACAAATAATAAAAAGGTATTAAAATGTTTTTTATATTGGAAAAAGTTAAAATAAATACCAAATAAATGTAAAAAATTATGAAAATATTTTTTAAGCATTTTTTATGTTTGGAAATAAAATAATAAAGTCAGAAATGAAATTAAAATGCAAAAATAATAAAAATACAAGAAGTTGGGCCAGGGGTGTGAAAAGCAAAATGAGGGTGTTAAAAGCAAGAAAGCCAAGCCCAACCCATCAGCTTCATCTTCTTCCTCCAGACTTTTGAAAACGCGCGCCTGTTATACAAGCTTGAACATCCTGGAAACGTGATCTTTTGCCAAAACTCAAAATATGAAACTTGTAGAGAATTTAAATACGAATCTAACCATATAAAACATTAAATCTAACTCTCAAAGACCAGAGAGAATTTCTCTGGCCCTAAAATCTAACCTAATTTTTTCAGCATGTTCATGGATGAAATTCTCCTAGCACACTTAATATAAATGAAAACTGAGCACATGTATGGTTTCAAGGCAATGAGTACTACATCTTTCATTCACAAACCTAAGGCTAAATGTTCCTAAATAGAGAGATAGAAGTTGATGAAAAACCTGTTTCAGTTGGATTCGAGTTGGACAATGCAACAACTTTCAGTGATGCCTGAGGTTCTTTTGAGCTTGCTTGATGTTCCCTGGACCTTTCCCAATGCTTAGTTTTCCTTGAATGTCCCTGAATCAACCTCTAGAAGTCAACCTGCATAAGCTTGAAACGAAAATGGTGAACACTGTAAATAGAGTTACAGTTGGCAATGGAGGTTTGGGATAGCTTGAGTGAGTTGAATGGAAGGTATTGGAACAAGTTTGGGGCAAAACGCCTGAGGCAATGTGAAGATGGAAGTGATTCTGCAGGGTCTGCCCTGTTTTGCAAGAAAATGTGGTTTTTGTGTATAAGGGTGTTTGAGGGATGAATGGCTCGTGTTTCTGGCTCCAAGAGATGTGCAAAGCTTGTTTGAAATATTGGCTTAAGTTGATTATATCAGATATGCAAGATATGTCCTTTTGGCAAGTTGACTTGTTTTGAAAGAAAAGTGTAAAGTGAAATGAGATAGGCCTGTACAGGCTATCTCCAAGCATGCACAAGTTTCTTGTACCTTTGCCTAAGTTTGTGGAACTTGTCTGCTTCAAAGAAAGAGGTCCAAGGCTCAAGAGAAACAACTTTGCAAAAGTTATGCTTTATGAAAATGGAAGTGTTATCTTTATGCCCAAAATGGAATTATTCATTGTATAATGCTCCCTTGATCAGAACAATGCCTCTAACCAATGTATTTGCATTCAATTTTTGAGTGTAAATTGGTTTAGAGACCTGTAATCAAGTACAAAGCTATTTTGGTCAGATTTTGCAACTTGTATGAACATGTATTTGCCATGGTTACAAAGTGAATTTTTGCCAACTTCAAGCATTTGATTCTCCCTAACCACAAATGTGTTTGAGGAGTTCTTGGACAATTTGGAAAGATTGCAACAAGTACTATAATCCATCTTTGAAATTAAACTTGAGATTCCAAGTGGAACTATGTGAAAAATGGCCAAGAAGATGGGTCAAAATCCTGCCTAAACTAGGGCAAAATTTCTCTAAGTTAAAAGTTTTAGGGACCCTTGTTCCAAAAATCATAACTTGAGATCCAAGCTTCTTTTGAGAAAACTTTGTGAATCAAAGTTGTAAACTTTGTGTAGGACTACAACTTTCATGTTGTAAGTTTTGTTTGAATCCATTTTCATCATGGTGAAAATGTGGGGCAAAGTTAGGAAAAATTAAGAAAATTTCATAACTTAGAAAATTTCTAAGTTATGAAAATTTTCAATTTCAAACCCTAATTTGTAATTTTGGGTTTCTTGATGAACAAGTTTCATAATTTGACATATCTTGATGAAAAATGACCCTTGGTACTTGATTTTGACCAAAAAGTCAAAGTTTGACTTTTCAGTGTACAGTCAAATTTTGATCAATTGACTGAAAAATTCCTCTGTCAATCCAATGCATTTGAGATATTTTGAACTTGTTGAATAGGTAAAGATAATGTCATTGAGTCCTTGAGTCCATGGTTGAGCTTGATTTGCCATTGGCTAGGTCAAACACTCAAAAATTGCCTTTGTACAGTCAAAACCCTAAAAATGACCATTTTGCCCTTTTGGTGATCTGATCAAATTTCTTGTGGAATTGTGGTCCAAACTTGATCAAATGCTTCATATGAGTTCATAATGTTGATGTGGGTCAAAATTCATGAGGTTTGACTGTAAATTGGCCATAGTTGACTTTTTCCCCAACAATTGATTTCTAGGTCAACTGTCCAATTGACTGGACAAAAATTTGATTCAAGGCTTGAAACTTGGTATGGGCAAACTTATGAGTCCAATATGAAGTATGAAAGTCACTTTGGGCATTGAAGGTAAAAAAAAAATCCCTGTGCAAATTCAAACCCTAATTTAGGTCAACAGTGCAAGGAGGTGTCTTGAGCAGAGCAAACCCTAGCCTGATCTTGAGTTCCAAGAGTCTTGTGATGAGAAAAGTTGATAAAATGAGAGGGAAATTTTTGGGGTACAACAGGAAATAAAACACTTAAAGAAGAGGAGGCATGTATAAACATTCAAAATTTGCCTTAACAATGATTACACCTAAGGGACCAGGGGACTATTGAGAAACTAGGGCGTGAGTAACATGCGCATTGAGGTATCATCGTCCAGTCTTAGAGGCCTAACTCAGAGCATAGATCCATTTCTACATTAACCGACCATAAGGCTTCAGGTGAAATCCATATGCTCGTGGGGCTTATGTTCATACATAGATCTATTGCCCGAGTTAGAAGAGATAAAGGCAAGGTATGGTTGAAAGACCGAGAAAGGCAAGTGGACAATCAACCAGTTACCACCCCGGGTCGAGATCATAAGGCCTAAATCAAGTTGTATGATCAGAGGGTCATGTAATTGGCCATGGAAGAAGATGAAGAGGCAACAATCGGGCTCATACCCTAGATCCAGAGGTTACCTTAAGCCTGACCTTAATGGAGCCGTTACACAATGGTCAGTCCATTGAAGGCGTAATCGCTCATCATTATATGGCGGCACACGTTATGATAATAGCCATCATTGGCGATGACAGATATTACTTGCCTTTAAGGAAATTCAGTTACGTAACATGGAAATCCGTATCAGTTACATGCATTAATCAATGAGGTTCATGCACCTCTATATACAGGGCTCCCGACTGAGGGGTGAGAAAGACACATCGCTTGGAGTTTACGCATACTCGTGTAAGCCTCCAAATCTCTCAATATCATAAATAACACCCTCTCACTCGTTTAAGGCTCTCCCTGTCATCCTCCGAGCAGTAGGGAAATCTCATACTTGGTATTTAGCAAGATCAATATTAACAGGAAAACATGTGTCATAACTGTTGAAGACCACTCAGAATCTCCAAACACTATAGAAGTATGAGAATGATAATAATTTGAGGCATGAGAACAAGTGATATATATCACTAACTATCTCACTTTACAGTTACAAAGTTAGTTACAAAATAGTTAGTGTTAGTTGCTTATGATTTAAGAATCACTATGGTGTAGCAGGGTGTAGACTACTAACTGATGTGCTGCCTAACATTTGTACCATCTTGAGAACGAGATTGAGGAGGTCTATGGTGGGAATGTAGGTGTATCCTAGGTTAGTTTTACCAGGGCTCCACGGTGGACACAAATTCTACTTGTTAAAAATACAATAGTTGAGAGAAAGTTTGCTCACGTAGAAATTATGAGAAACTTCATGTGTTTCTCCCTGAAATTAGCGAATGACCTTCTCCAAATCCTGAAATTGGGGTATATATAGAAACGACCTTGGACCGAACTAGAAAGTAAGTGAAACAATTTTCCAAGTCTTCTGATCAGAAACATAGGAATGAAAGAAGACATATTCTTTCTCAAATCGTGGAGACACGATTTTCTCCATATATATATATATATATATATATATATATATATATATATATATATATATATATATATATATATATATATATATATATATATATATATATATATATATATATATATATAAGTCGTTACTCCATGAACACCTCACATGTCACATATGTTAAACAAACATATCATGGTTTCAGCTCAGGTGCGAAGACCCAAGCCTAATCGAGTGACTTTATCCCACTTAATCAAATTGTTTATCATGAAACATCACTTTTAAGACGCAATAAAATTATTTCACTCCAATACTCAAATAAATAATTTTTAATAATAGTTTAAATTAAAGTTCAAAATTTACTAAATAATTAAAAAAAGTTAGTATATTAAGATTAATCTCATATTGTAAAAATAATCAACTTTTACTAATCTCCCAAAACGTGGGTGATATATATGTTCTGGTTCCAGTTATCTCTATTTTTTCTCCCGCAAAAACTAATTGTCTGAAACACGCGCCGCACGTGTCTCTTCCCGCCTCCACACGCCTTCCCGGCACGTGAATTTGCCGCAAAAACTACACCACCCGTCACCCCCCTGTTTCCCGATTCCCATTTCCATCACAAAAAAAAATCCAAATGCTCTCACCGATCCGAGTACTCCGGCTAGAACCAGATTAATCAGTTATCAGTTTCTTGGTTTTGATACTTTTATTACACATTGTGATCCGATATATATGATCGGCGACGGTTCCGTTCCTAGTCGGAGACACGGTTTTCGAATCTCTTCGTTCGATTCAAACAAAATTGAGATATGGAATCAATCCTAGCAAGAGCTCTTGAGTATACTCTCAAATACTGGCTCAAATCTTTCACCCGAGATCAGTTCAAGTTGCAGGGTCACACCGTTCAACTATCTAATTTAGGTCATTTTCTTCTTCCAATTTTGAAATTAATGTTAATGATTGCGATGATCGGTTGATTTTCAACGTTTTGGATTTTGCGTACAGATATAAACGGTGATGCATTGCATTCCAGCGTTGGATTGCCGCCAGCACTCAATGTGGCTACAGCCAAAGTTGGCAAATTGGAGATCACGGTTTGTCATTTTGTCGCTTCCACTATTTGGTTCATTTTTCACGAATTCTTAGAAGGTTGGAAACAAAATGGGAACAAGATGACATACTCTAGTTTCTAGCAAAAGAAAATCGACCGAACTCCATTGTTATATTTTCTTGTTAGGTCTTTTACTTTTATTTTTTTTAATGGAGATTTTATGGTTTTTGATTGATTGAGTTCAATTTGACCTTCTAGATACCGTCCGTGAGCAATGTACAGATAGAGCCAGTCATTGTGCAAATTGATAGGCTCGATTTGGTTTTTGAAGAGAATTCTGATTTTAAACCATCTCAGTCTCCAACCAGGTAGTGAAATATGTCTCTGGCTGATTATTAAATTGATATGCGAGAGATCTCATTGTAGAGGGATGCTTTTGATGCTAACTATTAAAGTTTCACCATCTTTGTTTTTTCACTGTTGTATGCAGTTCCACGCCTACAGCAGCCTCTGCCAAGGGTAGTGGGTATGGTTTCGCTGATAAGGTTGTTTGACTATCATTTGTAAGCCCAAATTGATATGTATTAGTAAGTGATTTTCATATTGTCCTGACCATATGATGGTTGTAGTAAAATTTAACAAATCAAAATGGGAAATGAAAAGCAAAAACTTCTTATTATACATTTTTGTTAGGGTGGGAACTGAGTTATTAGCTTCATGCTGTCATGGGACTTGGTAATTTCCCTCCTCTTTTCCTTCTGTTAAAGTTGTTTCCGGTTATTTTGAGTAACATGAAAATAAAGATGTAGGCGGAAATTGACGAGATCCGTCATCTCCTAGGTCTAGAGATACAATCAAAACAGTCCTTATAATCCTCGAGCAAGCATCACCTCTGGAGCTTGATTTTGAAGTAGCATTAGACCTAGCCTAAATTCTAAGATAGTATAAGAGCGTATTCTATATCCGTTATTAGGCCACCTGGCTTTCTTTATGCTAGAGTTCCAATTCCAAGTTTGTATTTGTCCACATTCCACAGTTCTAATCCATGGCACGAGGGAGTGTTGTTATTGGGCCGCATGCAATTTATTCAAGCTCTAGATGTCTAGTTTTTGGCTTGAGGAGGTATGTTGGGATCCCAAACTGACTAGAGATATGACCAAAGCAATCTTTATAATTTATGGAAAAACTTTAGAGAAGAATAGGATAAAGATTAGTAGTTCCTTTCGTAAACCAGTCATTTTCCATATCAAACAATTTCACGGATGAATAGGATAAGGATTTGTAATTTTGTCCATATACTAGTCATTTTCTATCAATCCTTAAGTTTAGTTTTAATATTATTCATTTTTACTGACTGGGCAACCTTCAGATTGCAGATGGAATGACAATACAGATTCATACAGTTAATCTGTTACTTGAAACTCATGGAAGTGCTTGTCTCGAAGGGGCGGCAACATGGTAAATTCGTCTTACTAGTGGTCTGATTTTGCTGCTCAGTTTATTCATGCACCACAATCATTTTCAATTGTGATAGATTTGGATCTCAGGGAATTTAAAATTAATATTACAATATTAGTATCTCACTCTCTGTTGGAGTTGATTCGGTGTATAAACTTGTATTTTTTAAGCATTTGAGAAACAGTTGATGGTTGTATGGGATAACTTTTAGCATAAATGTGGGGAACTTTATACCTGTGTTTTTGACTCAAACCATGTCATAAGTTTTCCCTGAAATCTATTTGTAAATATCCTTGTTCCTCGTCTCTAATTTAGGGCACCACCCATGGCGTCTATAACCATACACAACCTTTTGCTGTGTACCACAAATGAAAGCTGGCAGGTAATTGTGTTGAGACTATTTTTATGATATAGTTTTTGATACTTCAGGAGTATAAAGTCTATTTCCCTCACCATATTTTTTCAGGTTGTAAATCTTAAGGAGGCCCGGGATTTCTCATCTAATAAGAAGTATATTTATGTCTTCAAAGTACTATGCCACCTTTCATTTTCTTTTCTTTTTTGTATATACAACATGCATTGTGTTGATTTGGTCATCTTCATATATGCCTTTTCTATATTATGTTTCTCCTTTCATCAGAATGTATTCCTTCCTGTTATATTTTTTTTAAATTGAGCATTTCCATGTTGCTTATATTTTTATTAGCCCAAAATAATTTAAATTTTTTCTCCAGAAATTGGAATGGGAATCATTATCTATTGATCTTTTGCCTCATCCAGACATGTTCACGGATGCTACTTTAGGCAGTTCTCAAGTAGGTTCAAACCTAAGAGATGATGATGGTGCAAAGAGAGTATTCTTTGGAGGCGAGCGTTTTATAGAAGGAATATCAGGAGAAGCATACGTAATGAAATCTTTTCCATCAACTTGTTGTACAATATCATGACTCATGAAACATGACTTCATCTTTATATTTATCAGATCACCGTTCAGAGAACTGAATTGAACAGTCCACTTGGGCTCGAGGTTCAGTTGCATGTCACAGAAGTCGTTTGCCCTGCATTAAGTGAACCAGGTAAGTAAAAGGGATTTGTTAGGCTTCTAGTATTCATATTTAATTGATAGATAAGACACAGATGTAACCAGAGGTTGATGCAACATATATGAACAGGACTACGCGCACTTCTCCGCTTTATGACAGGAATATATGTTTGTCTAAACAGGGGAAATGTAGATTTCAAGGCCCAGCAGGTTTCATATTGCCTCTTCCTCCTTTGCGCTTATCATTTTTCACTAGTTTGTTAAAGTTAAAACTATAATACTATAATATCATTCTGAATCTTTTTTGTTTTTTAATTAATCATGATAGCAATCTACTGAAGCTGCTGGGCGTTCTCGTGTGTCAATTGTTGTGGATCATATATTTCTCCGCATTAAAGATTCTGGTATATCATTATTCTTAATTGATATAAGTATCCTTTAATTATATTAAATATTGTGGAAATATTTGCTTTATTGATTGCTATATTCATTACAACTTTATTTATTTATATTTTTCTTCTTTGCTGAGTAGTACAACTTAAATAGAACAAGAAACAGAGGGAGACATATCTCTTTAAGTAAAGGAATCAGAATCCTAAGAAATAAAGAAGGAAGGGAAAAGGGAAGATAAATCCCATGATTAAGGATTATACTAATTCTTACACTACTGCTAGGATTTTAACTTCCTAATTTATTTAAATCCATAAATTCAAACATTCTTAATTTATCCACACTCCTCATCAAGTTGGTGCAGTTATATTTATCATGTCCAGCTTGGTAACATGGTGTTCAAACAGAAGGCCTTGGTTGGCACATCCACAATCTGTTGGATGGTTGGAACAAATGGAATGGAGCTCACTCTTTCAAGCTTCTCCTTGATAAAATGTTTGTCCATCTCAACATGTTTTACGATCATGCAAAGGCTCAGCTGTGTATTATAAAAGAAATGTAGAAAGACCGGGGTTGAGAAATGTTTGTGCTTTGAGGTCGAACACAAATGCTTACACCCATTTCCTATGCCATAAATCTTCTACGCCAACCCCTCTAATGCATAAGGTTTTGAGGTGACAAATGGGATGTATGCATGCATTAAAAAGTTGATGCTTGCTGCAGAAGGTAGAAAACAGATTCTTATGAAGCTGCCAACATATAAAACAACTAGTGGCTGTTTGGAAATAAATTTGCAATTTCACAAAGGAATATAATTTCACTAGTGAGAAATCATGTATTTTTCAATTCTTCTAAATTTTAAAATATGTTATACATGTCATTGCATAACATTTGGGCATTACTTCCCGCACACTTAGTGGTGCTCATGCATGTTGGTGAAAAATCAGTAATGCTCTTAAAATTTAGAAATACACTTTCAAACGCATCACACTACAATATTTCGCAAGTGAGCCACTCTTATTTTACCAAAAAAATAGTTTGGAAATATACTGCCAATATAAATCCGAAAGTATACTTCCGTAGGAAACATTTTTTAAATTCAGACTAATTGAATTTGTGAATATATCAACACAATTGAACATGTTTGAATCTGAATATTATTGATGTAATGAATAGACAAACACTAATCTCTTTAAATAAAGTATTCTGACATTATGGGCTTTACTAAACGCCCAAACATGAATTATTAATAATATTAAAATAACAATAATAATTAATACTAAAATAAAAATAATAAAATTAAAATTAAAACACTCCCCCTTAAGCTGATGTATGGATATCTATCATTCTCAATTTAGAAATAATTTTTTAACGTTATTGTTGTTCAGCTCTTTCGTTAGAAGATCTGCAAGGTTGTTTTGGGAAGATATATATGGAGTGCGAATAAGACCACTATCTACTTTTTCATTAATGAAATGTCTGTCAATTTCAATATATTTGGTTCTATCATGTTGTACTGGATTATGGACTATGTCAATAACAAACTTATTATCACAATAAAGTCTCATTGGTTCATCACACTTTATTCTCAAGTCTTCTAAAATCAATTTCAGCCATAATAATTCACATATCCCTTGTGCCATTGCCCTTAACTCTGCTTCAACACTAGATCTTGATACTACAGTTTGGTTTTTACTTTTCCAAGTCACAAGATTTTCACATAAGAAAGTACAATAATTTGTAGTTGATCTCCTATCTACAATTGATCCCGCATAATCGTCATCGATATATGCTTCAAGACCCACACTCCCATTTCTTTCAAATAAGATTCATCTACCAGGTATTCCTTTCAAATATTGTACAATTCGGAGCGCAACTTGTAAATGAATCTCCTTTGGTTGTGCATGAATGGACTGACTAAGCTAACTACAAAAGAAACTTCATGTATAGTATGCGAGAGGTATATGAGTTTTTTGACTAATCTCTAACACATTTCTTATAAACTGCAATATCTTCTTCCGCACTTAACTTTACATTTGGATCAACTGATGTATTTGCAGGCTTGCATGCTGTCTTGCCAGTCTCTTGCAAAGGATCAGTAATTTATTTTTGTTGAGATATGAAAATTTCTTTCTTAGAGTGGCCAACTTCAATTCTCAGAAAGTATTTCAATTTTCCCAATATCTTAATCTCAAATCTTTGGCTAAATGTATGTTCAACAAGTGTTGTCCTTCCTCATCATTACCTATGACTATAATATCATCCACGTACACTAAGAGCATAATTACTTTCCTTGTTTCAGAATGTTTGATAAATAAGATATGATCTTCTTGACTTTGTTTGAAGCCCAAACCTACCATAAAAGTTAATCTTCCAAACCATGCTCGTGGCAATTGCTTTAACCCATATAAAAATTTTCTTAACTTGCACTCAGTGTTGATGGGTATGATCACGGAACTCAAGAGGTACATCCATTTAGATTTCTTCTTCAAGTTCACCATGAAGGAATGCATTCTTCATATCAAATTGATTAAATTTTTAATTCTAATTAGCTGCTAGAGATAATAGTACCCTGACAGTATTCATTTGTGCAAATGTGTCTGAATAATCTACTCCATAAGTTTGAGTGAATCCTTTGGCTACCAATCTTTCCTTATACTTCTCAATAGACCCATCTGCCTTGTATTTAACAGTGTAAACCCATTTGCGTCCTACGGGTTTCTTTTCATTTGGTAGAGAAACCAATTCCCAAGTATTGTTCTTATCCAGTGACTCTATTTCCAAATCCATGGCTTGTTTCCATTTCATGTCAGATGATGCATTCGATAGAGAAGTAGGTATAGTTATAGTGTTCAGATTTTTGAGGAAGGTTCTATGGGTAGGTGAAACGTGTTAAAAGCTTAGGTAGTTGGATAAAGGGTAAAGTGACATTTTTGGTACAATTTTTGATATCTTTTCTAAGGGCATTTGGAAAATTTAAATCTTTAAAATGTCATGGTAGTGGTGATAGAGTTGAGTCGGATTTTGGAATCGAATCATTAGAGTTTGAAGGGCTAATGGAATTTACCTCATGTAATGTCGGATCACACTCTTGGATACGAGTAGATTCATGAATAATCTTTCTTCTTGTATATACTAAATTCTTCCCATATCTTACATCAGTTCCAACATTTTCTCTTTTTCAGAATCAATTTCTGTTCCAACATTGTAACTACTAGTTTCAATTTCAACTTCTGATTCGAGAGAAGGCCATGAAGTAGGAGAGACTCATCTTTCTTATTTACGTTCTCTCCCTAAGATGAGATTCAACGAAATAACTTTCTTGTTCATGGAAAATGACATCTCTAGAAACAAAGAATTTATGGGATGGTGGATGATAACATTTGTAATCCTTTTGAGTGGAAGAATATCCTATCAAGACACACTTTAAGGCTCTAGGATCAAGTTTCCCTCTACCATCACTATGAATATGGACGAATGATGTACACCCAAATATTCTAGGAGTGAGGTTACTAGAGGTGGGCACATTAGGATAGAACAAGGATAAGACTTCCATAAGAGTTTTGGAGTCAACTTTTGATTCGAGAGAAGGCCATGAAGTAGGAGAGACTCATCTTCCTTGTTTACGTTCTCTCCCTAAGATGAGATTCAACGAAATAACTTTCTTGTTCATGGAAAATGACATCTCTAGAAACACAGAATTTATGGGATGGTGAATAACATTTGTAATCCTTTTGAGTGGAAGAATATCCTATCAAGACACACTTTAAGGCTCTAGGATCAAGTTTTCCTCTACCATCACTATGAATATGGACGAATGATGTACACTCAAATATTCTAGGAGTGAGGTTACTAGAGATGGGTACATTAGGATAGAACAAGGATAAGACTTCCATAGGAGTTTTGGAGGCAAGGACAGTAGAAGACAAACGATTTATGAGATACAATGCAGTTAAAACTGCCTCGCCCCAATGTTTCTTGGAAACTTTATTTTAAAATATCATAATACGCGTTTGTTCTAACAAATGTCCATTTTTTCTCTCTGTAATGCCATTTTGTTGGGGCATTTTAACTACTTGTGGAGCCAGAATACAAAGTTTGGGGTGACGGTGACCACCAAATTAAACTGTAATTTATAGATCAAATATCCATAACATAATGTATATAAAATATTTAAGATGTAATAAACACAAAGTTTAACATGAAATGATTAAAGAGTAGTACTTCAAAATATCTTAAAATAATGCCTCTACGGTGGTCTTTGAGTAGCTTGAAATCATCAATAATAGTGTGAATATTCTAAACATGAAGCAAAAATGCTAAACCAAGCATTTTGAAATCGTCTCCGATGATCTTCTTTACCAGATGATGAATATTACTCTAAATGCAATTGATATAGACCCTATTTCAAATAAACTCTTCATATTTCCTCCATTTGATTTAATAGATATTCCTACATTGAAGGACGTTTCCCATGATTATGGTTGAGAAGTACAGCTCAAATAGAAGAAACATAGGGAAGCAAATGACTCAATTAAAAGAATCATAATCCTAAGAAATAAATAACTATGGAAAAGGGACAGGTAAAACCATGATTGAGGATTTGACTAATCTTTACATTAATTCTAGAATTTTAACTTCCTAAGTTATTAAGACCTATAGATTCTGACATTGCTAATTTATCCCCAAATATCATATGAATAATAGTCTAATGTGTATATGTACTACGCAAAATGATCTTACAATTATTGGTATCATCTGGCAGGGTTCCAGCTTGAGCTACTAATGCAGTCCCTCTTTTTTTCTCGGGTAATTTTCCTCGATAATGTTAGCGCTTATTTTCTTCCTTCGTGCACTCATTTTCTTTTTTCGGATGTCTCCTTGTTTAAATTCTAGGTTTTAGATAGGAAAGGACGAAAGAGAGCAAGGAGGTTCTGAATAATTTGATATTAGGTTGATATGGTATGTGTTTAAAATATAAAAGCACTTACACATATTTTCACCAAGAATTAGGCATAGTACCATTGAAATGAATGATCTAAAAATAAGAGGAAACAAGCAGTAAAGTTGTACACAGTACATGTATGATGTCTATGTAAAATTGTCATAGGAAACAATTTCTAACAGAAGTCGATTGTCTTACTACTGAAATTATAAAAGCAATAAGAACAAAGCTCCTAGATAAGGAAATTTTGTATGGCTCTAACCTCAAAACAGAAAACAGAGATAAATCACATAACCGTCCCTACCTCTACAGCTCAAAATTCCTATAAAGATGGATCCTTTTAGAGGCTATTTTTCTCTCTTTTCATTAGTTTTTATTCTATATATGTTATCCCTTCCTAAAGAGTGTTATGGTCTGTTAAAATAAACATTAAAAGGCTTTTTGGGCCCGGCTTTAATAGCAGCTAATTTCATATCTATCAATTTGGTACAAGTTCAAGTCCTTACTTATCAGCTATGTATCTATGAAAAAGCTCCTTCTACAGTTTATATCCTATGATTAATAATGCTATCGGGTTGTGTTGTGCATTTACTCATTCCAAATACATTACACCGTTGGCAAATATACACCTTTTTGCTATCTCTTCAATGTCAAGTTCATATGTTTGTAATCCCTTTGCATTGCCATGCTATCAGGCTTCCAACAGAGGAGAGTGACTATTTGGTATATAATCCTTGCAGGCCAGTCTTTCTGAAGGAGATAATGACAGTAACTTGACCAGGATTACAATTGCGGGACTATTTTTGAGGTTTGTCTCTTTGTGCCATGCCTAGATTATTACTATTTGAAGGATGAAGAGATTTGTTAGTGCACATGTTTGTGGGTGCTGGTGTGCATGTCTATCATACTGTATATCTGTGCTCATTTGACTTAATAAGCTGGGGAGTCAACTATTATGAAAGTCTGAGCAATAGGTGGTTGGTTGGTTTCCTATATATCAGCCTCTACTTTTTTCCTGGGTAGTTTCTGGTGAAACTAAATATGCTTGGAAAGGGAAAAAGGAATAGGAAGTGTCTAGTATTTGTGTGGAGGAGCAATATGCCCTACTTGATTATTTATGTTGTTCTTGATAGTTATAACTTATATGAATGCAGTCATTTTTCTAGTTTACTGTATTAATTGTTATAATGTATCTAAATTGTAGTATGGGCTTCTTGAAATACAGGGATACATTTTCATGCCCTCCATGCACATTAGTGCAACCATCGATGCAATCTGTCACAGAAGATGCTTTCCAAGTGCCCGAGTTTGGTATGCATTTAATTTTGGTCCATTGATAAGTGAACTCTTCTTGTACTATCGGTCACTCGCATGTCATAAGTGATAACTTCATCTTGTTTTACAATATGATTAATAGCTATCAGTTGTTAACTAAGAAGTCAAATTCTTTTAATGACGTGGAAACATCATTAAAAGAATTGCATGGTAGTGTAAATGTTTTACATACATTGGATTAAAAATTAGATTGTAAGTTATTTGGACATTTTCTTGAGAAGAATATGTTTAGTTAACTTTTTCCAATCCTTTATTTTGGTAGCTAGAAGCTTTTGCCCTCCAATATATCCTCTCGAAGAACAGCAGTGGCAATTGATTGTGGGAACTCCTCTAATATGCATTCACACTCTTCAGATCAAGCCTTCTCCACTTCCACCGTCTCTTGCTTCTCAAACAGTTATTGATTGTCAGCCTCTTATGGTATATGGCTATGTGCAAGTTATTTCAGTAAAATACCTGCCAGTGTATCCATCCCAACTCTTTTGCCAGTTATGTTATTGGATGACATTTATTTATTTTCTAGGTCCACCTCCACGAAGAATCCTGCTTGAGGATATCATCCTTCTTAGCTGATGGAATTGTTGTCAATCGTGGTGACATTTTACCAGATTTCTCTGTGAATTCTTTTATTTTCACTCTCAAGGGATTGGATACTACAGTTCCTTTGGATAAAGCCCAATTAGATTTTTGTGTAAGCAATACAGATGATACAGATGAATTCTTATTTATTGGAGCAAGGCTACATATTGAAAACCTTTTCGTTTTAGATTCACCCTTAATGAAACTGATAATACTGAACCTGGAGGATGATCCTGCTTGCTTCTGTCTCTGGGAAGATCAACCAATTGATGCTAGCCAGAAGAAGTGGGCTGCCAGAGCATCCCACCTTACTTTATCCTTGGAAACAAATACTGGCACACTTGGGCATCAGAATTCTCTTGGATGGACTGCTGGATTTTGGAGATGTGTTGATCTGAAAGATGCTTGCATTGAAGTAGCTATGGCAACTGCTGATGGCAGCCCATTGTTAAAGGTTCCTCCTCCTGCCGGTATTGTGAGGGTCGGGGTTTCCTGTGAACAGTGTCTATCCAACACTTCCGTTGAACAATTATTTTTTGTCCTTGATCTCTATGATTATTTTGGGAGAGTTAGTGAAAAAATAGCGACATCTTGGGAAAGGAAACAAATGAATGACGTTAGGAATGAGTCTTCCAGTGGAAAGTTGTTGGATAAAGTTCCTAGTGATGCTGCAGTAAGTTTAGCCTTAAACAACCTCCAACTTCGATTTCTTGAATCTTCGTCTGTGAATGTTGAGGGAATGGCTCTAGTACAGTTTATCGGAGCTGATCTGTTCATTAGTGCCACTCATAGAACCCTCGGTGGTGCTATTGTTGTTTCATCCACTTTACATTGGGAGAGTGTTGAGATAGATTGTGTTGATTCTGAGGAGTATTTGGCATGCGAAAATGGCTCAGCGTTTAGTTCTGGGGAAAATGTTTCTTCAGTGAATGGTGTTGGATACCCTCAACTGAGAGCTGTTTTCTGGGTGGATAACAGTAATCATCTATCGAATGTAAATGCTCACTCAGTCCCATTTCTGAACTTAAGTATGAATCAAGTTATACCATTTTGTGAAGTAGAAAATGAGTCCAATATTTTGAATGTCTCCGCTTCTATATCTGGTGTTCGTCTTGGTGGGGGAATGAACTATGCTGAAGCCCTCCTGCATCGGTCTGGAATACTAGGGCCTGATGGGGGTCCAGGGAAGGGTCTTTCTAAAGGGTTGGAAAACCTACAAAAAGGACCATTGGCAAAACTTTTTAAGACAGCACCTCTAATTGTTGATAACTCAGAAAATGGTATGAGACAACCTCATTTATTGAAAGCCGGTGTATTTGCTTAATATAAATTTTTTTAACAATGTTAGTTTCCTTGTGTCTTATTTGTTGTATAAGTCTAATTTCTTCCTGACTGTGTTTTACACCAGAAAGTACGATAGAAGGGATAGAAACTACTTTTCCACCCTTGAAGAAGCCAGATGATGTGGCTATAACTATAGAGTTGAGGGACTGGTTGTTTGCTCTTGAAGGTGCGCAAGATCTGGCTGAAAGATGGTGGTTCTCCAGCCAAGGAGATGTAGGAAGAGAACAGAAGTGTTGGCACACAACCTTCCACAGTTTACTAGTAAATGCAAAAAGTAGCCCAAAAAAGGTTTCAGGCGGCAAGCTGCATTCACATAGAATACAATATCCTCTAGAATTGGTTACGGTAAACAGATACTTCTTTCTTCAAGATTTAATGCAGTTTGTGTGCATAAGTTACTCTAAATAATTAAGGAGATTCTTGCTGCTTTAATGAGTAATACTTAGGTTGATTAGAGGACAGTAGGAAATGAGAAACACCATATCATAGTTTTTTAAAACTGTTTTGGCAGTACATTAGTTAGTTAATATGTCCCAGAGAAATTTGTGTTTCCATCATTCAAATGCTGCGAATACTTATCAGTCCAAAATGGAATAGTAGATGATTGGATCGTCTACTATGGATCATTGGATGTGCTACACAATTTTGTTTCACTTGGTTTTATTTCCGTAATAAGTAGTGTTTATCATCCCGCCCATGGCATGGGAATGGAAGTCATATTATGAACATAACCTCCCTTTGTGCATCTTCCTCACACTATTTAAATTGAAAAAAGTATGTGAAATATTGAGCATTAAAGAACAATTTTTTGAATTTACCGAGGAATGATATTCTTCCTAGTATCATTATTATTCCAATGAATATATACAACGCATGCAAGTGTATAGAATATTAAATATAGGGCATGTTTTGATTGACTTACTTGAGGTTATCTACCGGCATAAACACTTGTGAGACTTTTTAGGGGAACTTAGGAAAACCATTATGACATGTTAATAAGCTGTTTTCAAATTATTTCGCTAAGTCCTTCAAGATATTTTATGAAAACAATTTATAAATTATACGACTTTATTTTATCTTGTGCAATAGAAATGGCTTATTCATAAGCACTTATGTGATAAACACATATGCTATAATCTGCAATGTTGCTTATCCAAACATGGCCATATTCTAAAACTCAGACTTATTGATTGGTATTATGTGTGACTTATTATGTCGGCTTCTCTCCTGTTGTTAAGACATGTCCTGTTGAAACCCTTGCATATTAAGCTGGTACTCGTAGGTTGGAATTCAAGGGCTGCAGTTCTTGAAACCCACTACACAAAAAGATGTTCCGTCATCCATGTTAACTGCAAATGAAGTTAAAAAACTGACTGATGCGGATGGGGGAATCGGCCTTGAAGTGGGCTTGATATTACAGGAAAATAATATCGATGATGAAATGGCTAATTGGGAAGTGGAAAACTTAAAGTTCTCTATAAAGCAACCGGTAATGGGAATCTCTTAATTAAAGTGTGTGATCACTGTCTCTTTATAGGATATGATTCTGTATGATCAAGATTTTACATTGCAGTTCGAGGCTGTTGTAACCAAGGATGAGTTCCAGAGTCTCACTTTTTTATGCAAATCTGAAATTGAATCCATGGGCCGTATAACAGCAGGAATTCTGCGATTGCTTAAGCTAGAAGGTTCTGTTGGCCAGTCTGTAATGGATCAGCTAGGCAATCTAGGTACGGCGTAATGTTTTTAATGTATGCAATGCTTTTCATTGGCTAGTCCCACACGGTTACACATATAACCTAAATAAAGTTATAAAACCCGGACAATCACCACTTTAGAAACTAGTTTTGTAGGATTGAGTTAGGTTCAAAATCTAAGTGTATCCACATCATTAAAGTGAGGTAGCACATAAGAATAGTAGCCCGGAGGTTATTGATGTATTATTTTGTTTTGCTGAAGTTAAAAATTATAGGAAATCGTTAATGCATCGCTTCAAAGATTGGTTGGATGATGAATTCATCTATTCCGTCTGGCATCATTCTTTTAACATTTGTTATCAATAATTTGCAGGTAGCGAAGGTGTTGACAATGTTTTGTCGCCTGAAAAACTCAGCGAAGTCATTGACAATGTTTTGTCGCCTGAAAAACTCAGTGAAGGCATTGACAATGTTCTCTCGCCTGAAAAACTCAGCATCGATGGCAGCGTTTGCAACAGAGAACCTTCTCCATTACCAAATGGAATAAACGAAAGCCCACACAAATCTGTGGAACCAACAATAACTTTGCTTGAGGAAGCAGTTGTTGATTCACAGGCTAAGATTAATGCTTTGATAACTGATATTGGTACATCTGAGTCCTCCCTTCAGCACGTTGAAGTTGTTAAACAATTAAGTGAAAAAATTGAGTTGATGCAAGGTTTATTGACGCAATTGCGGAATCAACTTTGAAACCTTCGTCTCTTGTAATTAGAATTAATTATTTTCATTCATATAGGTTACAATTCTTTTTGTATATAGCATAATAGTCTTGTATACGTTAGGCAGAAATAAAGGCTCCCAATTTTTGTGTAACAGAAATTTTGCACCCTTTAAGCACCATGGAATGAGAGGAAAGACAGCAATTTTGAATGCTGAAATCTCTTAAAAGAAAATCATGATTACAATGATCTGGGTTTTGTGAGCATTTTCAGGCATTACACGATGAGGATTTCTTAAGCTCTTAAGCCACCCCACCCCATGTGGTTGAAAAAGATCCTATTTAATTTTGAAAATGTTTTTGGAAAACCGGAAATACAGTTCTGGTTTGCACTTCACCCACATATTTTTTCGTTTTTGAGATACACATTTATTTACGACTTAATTTTAATTTACTCTGGAAATGTATTTTTGGAATTATTCAGAAATACATTTCCGGTACTTATTTAGAAGATGTTTATTTTTCTCTTCCCTCAGACATTCGTACCCATTGTTTTGTTAGGAATAAATAATGTCCTTTGTAACTTTTATTTCTTAACGAAGAAACTGATATTTTTAAAATTTTGAAACTATAGAAAATGATAGTGTCTTTTAAATAGTATCTTTTGTAACTTTTGATGCAAATCTTCCTTTGAGTCCATCATTCCGGTCGACTGAGACAAGTTGCATCAATGAAACTATAGCATCAATGTAACTATAGTCTCTCTAGGTTGTATGTGTAGAAACTGAAAATATATTTTTGGAAAATTCAGAAAATACATTTTTAGAATAAATTAAGTTATAAATGAGGACATATCTCAAAAACGAAAGAATTATATGTGTGTGGGATGTAAATCAAAAATACATTTTTTAGAAATGAATGATATTTTCAGAATATCATGTGGTGCGCTAGAAAACTATACACTTGCATATTTGTTCTTCTAGTTCTACACCTTGGGCACTGAAATTACACTAGACCAATTAGCAAGTTAAGTTAAATCGAGCTATGGTTTGCTTAGAAATCTACCTCGTTTCTACGGAGACATATCTGACATCCCTAATTTTGAATACAACAGAAGTGCTTTTTAATTATTTTTCATTCCAAATTTATTTATAGTTTTTCCCCTCAAAATTTTACTGCTTAAACCTTTCAATAAAAAAAAGCTAAATATGCGGTAGAATCTGATTGTGGTTAACATAGTTTGGAATTTGTTTAAATTTTTTTTTAAAATTTCAAAGACTTATGAATAATAATGTTGTATCTCTTAGATTTATGGAAGTAATTTATAGGAGGATTGGTTTTACAATTCAAAAGAAGTAGCGGCACAGTTTATTATTTGTTTGTCTTATTGACCTAATTTTTATATTTAATAACTATTTAATAAAATATTTAAAAATATAAAAATATAAATAAAAGTAAAAAGAATTATATAAATCTTATTTGTATTTATCAAATATGTGGTATTTCCCGAGTATTTGAAATATGTGGAATTTCACATGCTTAAACATTTGTTTACTTTATAATTTATAAGCTTATTCATTTAAAGGATTACTTATAATGTTTTTCTATAGATATTTTTAAGCAAGATATATTATTGTGTATTTCATCTGTCTTATAATAAGTGTTTCATTTCCATTTTTTTATATGTCTTAAAATAAATGTTTTTTTAAAATATTAATATAATATTTATTATTTCTTTTTATTATTATATTTATATTTATTAATTTTTACGCTTTTCAACCACTCTAATAATTATAATAAATAAGGTATTTTAGTAAATAATACTAATTTTATGATTAAAATTAATATATCTAATCACTTTTTTAAAAACAATGCAACATTCAAATTCAAATGAAACATTTATTATAAAATGAAGCGAACATAAAAGATTGAAAAATTGCTTAAGATTATTATAGTTTAATTGAACGTGAGAGAGACAAACAATACTCGAACGTGAAAGAGTAAAAAATTCTAAAATAATGAAAGTTTAATTGTTCCATATAGTAAAATGACCAGATGTCTGTTCAAGTTGAGATCAATGCCTAATATTAAACAATGTTGGCTGAGTTATCAAGATTCGACACGACATTGCCAATAAAGATTTAGCAAAGATATTAGAAGGTCATGATATTCTTGGTTCTTTTAATGTTGACGAAACACTACATGGCACTATTAACAGGAGCATTGAATAGGGGGTTTGCGGACTGAAATGGTTTGATTGTGAGAGAATTTAATATTTAAATTGATTAAAATTATATTGATCGATTTGAATTGAATTTATAAATTTTTGTGATAAAATTCGAATCGAACAGAGAAATAACGAGTTAATTTGTGTTGGATTGATAAGATAGATAAAAAAGTAAAAATATTTGAAAAAAGATAATTTATTTATGAAAATTAATTTTTCTTAATATTATAAAAAATATAATATTAACAATGTTTAATTGTAAATTATAGATTGACAATTTTTTCTTAATAGATTTTAAAATATATATAACGTCAAGGCTTTTGAATTTATAATTAGTCACATAAATTAATATAATAATAAATATGTTATATAACTCTAGGCTCAGGTACTACGATATACTAATAATTTTTTAATAACAAATTAAAATAGAATAACTTGTCCACATAAGACATTTTAATTTTTTTTTTTTTGAACTTGAATGATTGGTAATAATTTTCATGATAATTAATTATGATTGGTTCAGGTTGAATTTACGGGTAAAAAATTGAAATTCCAATGCTCGAATCAATTATCATTGAAATTCATTAATTTGGTTCAATTTTTGCTCAAACTAAAAAAATATTCAACCCAAACATTATGATTTAATTCAAATTCCGATTTAATCCGAATTTACCCGAATTAATGAACACCCCAAACATTAAAAGAATAAACATAAACAATCTAACATGAGTGAGGCAAATATATAAAATATGGACTACATACCACTTTGAGAGATGCATCTATTTATAATATATTAAAAGAGAGTGCAGATCTATTTTTCTGTCATTTAAGCCCTTTAAATGCCACCTAATTTAATTTTTGTCAAATAATATAAAAATCCGAGTTAATACCTATAATCTATGTTACTTTCTATTTCTCTCTCTCACAGTTCAATATAAGGTGCAAAATCTTTTGTACCTATCACCCCTCTCATCAAACTTTCTGTTAGATAATATCAAAAACCCTTAGCCATCTATTTTCAAATCTCAAATCACTCATTTCTCATTCAATCTTTCATCTCTCAGTGAACATTCTATTACAATATGCCTTCTATTATAATATATTGAAAATCCATAATCATTTTTTTTTTCATTCAACCACAATCTCTCACCTAATATATTATCTTAATTTTGTCGATCTATCAATCATGATGATTGGTTCATAATCTCACGTTGTCAGTGGTTCAACTTTAAACCCCTGTTGTCTTGTGCATCGATTTAGAGATCCTAATACATGACTTTATTTTTTCATACTTCAATTAATCAAATTCAACTCAATCATCATTTTTATTGAAAAATATGAATCTAACATCTACTCTATAATTCTGTTAATATTGTCAGACACCTCTTACTTTACATATAAACCATTTGAATTTCTTGAATTTCAATAATATAATAATCTATATTATTCTACTCAATTATTATAAATTATTTTTACATGCATTCTGCTCTCCCTGTTTTCAAAAGAAATCATGTATAATAACAAATGTTTCAAAAATTAAATAGTATCATAATACAAATAAGAATTTTAATAAAATGGATATCAATATATTTAAGGGCTTACAATTATATGGTTGGATAAAATTGTTGGTGGAATGATAACTAATAACCTACATGATTGTCTTCATATTAATATTAGAATACTTCGATTTACATTTTATCATTAAAGAAATAAATAATTAGCTATCTTATTATAGTATTAATTTTTTATCAATCTCTCTTATTTCTATATATTTTTTCTCAGTTAAAAATATAAACATCTATGAAACATAAATTTTTTTTGAAAAACATAAATTTTTATAGTTTTATGCAAACTAATTTTATTATGATTTTCTATCTACACAAAGATGAAAATGTAGTATAAAGAGTCTTGGATATTGATAAAGACAACATATACGTGGTATTTTTTTTAATCAATTTTGGTGATTTTATTGATAGAAAAATTTGTAACACATAACTAAATATTCTTGCAAATATTGTATTTATTATTAGATTCACTTGGTTTTTAAGACATTTAAATGATATTATCATTAGTGCATTGCCTCTATTTATTTCTCAATTACTAACTGATCTTACCTGATCAGACTTGGACCGTCACGACTGACTCCGAGCAGAAGTTGAACGAGATGGGGGGTACCTGTAAGGCACTCTGATGCTAAAGTGAGTGATAGTACGAGCAAGCAAAAAATGTGAGTATGGGAAAGAGAATGGATACATGACCCTATAGGAATATAGGGTATTTATAGCCCCCAGCGCGGGGCCAAGGTCCCTTCATTGGACCGACCAGGACTGGCCCAATAAAGGAACTGCCAGGTTCTACGTGTGTAGTGGGGACCTGCACGTGGTCCCCTTCCTGGTGATGCTCTGCGAGAAGTACAGAGGGACGAGGACGCGGTCTTTCCAGAGTTCAAGTGATGGAGTAACGGTCATAGTCTGCCCTACGAGGAGGGTGCTCGAGCTGGGCTCGAGCTGGATTTCATGGGGTCGACGACGTCGTGTTCGCGGGCAGCGGCGGACACGGTTGTAGCTTCTGGTCGACGTGCTGGCGGAAATCTTCGGGCGCGCGCCCCTTGTAGAATTGCTTGGATTGGGCCTTCGTTCTTGCTCTTGGGCCAGGACGAGCCCAGTCCAGAACAGGAGCCCCCCAAGTCGTGGCTCCTGGAGCAGGAGCTATGACTTGATCTCAGTTCGTATTCGTCACGGGGCCTTACGCTCGGCCAGGATATTTGCTTCCCCGTGGTTGATCGAGGAGTTTCTCTTGTGTTGCGTTCGTGAGATAATCCCTTTCGAGGCGTGCTCGGGGGACTCTTTATGGGTTGTGCTTGTTGAGTATACGAGGCAACCCTTGAGAACCGTGACGCCACCCTAGTGAAAGTAGAGTCATCATTGCCTAGGGGAGTAGACGTCGAGGAGGGGAAGCTCGTGGTTCCCCCTGGGTGACGTTTCGTATTCCACGTCATCCCTATAAATAGGATCATTGGGTCCCATAATCCATTTTCCTCTTCGCGCTTCTCCTCCTTCCTCTGCCTTTTCCGCCACTGTTTTCCAGAATTTCATAGGACCACCGTGCTTTCCGTCGTCGATTTTCTTCCCTGCCGCCGTACATCCTTCCTAATTTCCAAGTAAACATTTTATCCCTCATGTTTTTCTCTGTGGTAGGTGATTTTTTCCGTTATTTGTATGCTAGAAAATCTGCGTCTGAGATTAGCCCCGGTACATTCGTATTCCTGCCCGGCATATTCATGTTTATGCCCGGTGAATGCATGTTTGTGCCCGGTAAACGCATAATTTAGGCATGTGACTCGCGATGCTGCCTGAGATCTTCATGGTTTTGGGCGCCTAACTCATGATATTGCCCGGTAAACTCATAGTTCTAGGTTTAGGATTCATGATATTGCTCGTCACATCCATAGTTTAGGTCGACGTACTCGTGACTGGCCGGGATGTTGGCCCATTTAGGCAGTATGTAGGACGACTTGTCGTGGCACCTTGGCGTCGGGGAGGTGAAACCAGACTCTTGTTTGAATCCTCGACGTTTTAATCGTGTGTGGAGTATGACTCAGCTTGTTGTGCCCTTCTTCCCGTCAGTTATGGCAAGCGTATGGATTTGCTCCCAAATTGACCAGTTTCATGTGCTTTGCAGGTAAAATGGCTGATGAACCGGGGTCCTCGGGGCGCAACGAGGTCGAAGATCAGAGTGCCGAGGAAAATGTAACTCTGATCGATACCATTGATGATCCTTTGCTAGAGTGGGTGGGCGCCGAGCTCAGAGGGATTGCTTCTGCATATAGTCGGCGCAGTCGGAGTGCGTACACTATCGTCGAGCACGGCGGTAGTCATCCGGGCTTCCAGAAAAAATTTGTCGTCACCAGACAGTCTCTTAACGCGCGGATCTGCTCGGAGTTCTCCGAGTATGGGTTTCCCATGTATGAAATCGCGTTCAAGGACCTCGGCCTCAAGCTCCCCTTTAGTGATTTTCAGGTCGGGGTATTCAGTCATCTGGAGTTGGCCCCATCGCAGCTTCACCCCAACTCGATTGCCTTTCTTCGGGCGTTCGAGCTGACGTGTCGCTTTTTAAGGATTGGGGCGACCATACCTCTCTTCTTCAGAGTCTTTCATTTACAATGCCAGTCTCGGGGAGGTAGGCACAGTTGGGTTCCCCTGAAACAGTCGAAGAGGTTGTTTAGGATGTACATGGATTCTGTCCGGGGGTTCAAGGACAAATGGTATATCGTGCGGCCGATCACCCAGACTGCTCTAGATTCTGTATATGAAGAAGAGACTGCAGTGACCGATGATTACGGGGAGCCTCTTATGTACGATGAGGGTCGCCCGGTGTTGGGTGTAACATCCCTTCTAAAATACCCCGAATAATATTAATTATATCAATGATTAAAGACATATTCCATCAGAGTTAACACGGAACAAGGGATGTCACAATATGAAATAAATAAAACTTCCAATAAAATAGTAGTCATGCTACACTGAGGGTCATTATTCAAATAATTCAATCAACTTAAGACCATGTCTTACACAGCGGAAAAATACCATAACCAAAACAGAATAAACCAAAACATAATTATTCCCAATGAAATTCAAAGAAACAATTGAATAATAACTAATTCCTCAAATAAACGTTCCCTTGTGTTACAACCTATCAGAGCACGACACTGACACGCGGACTTAAAGTAACATAGCTCTAGAGCCATCCTCACCAACTCCTGAGCTGCTAAATTTAATCTGAAATTATTAAAGTAAGAGTGAGATTTCTCATAATTAACATGCATTATAAGCTTCCCAATCAACATTATATCACAAGCATATTATTTCACCCATTTTAGCATAAATTCAGATTCAACACGCAGTTCCAATCATACAAGTCATTATGCACAAATCAATAATCAACCAAAGAATTGTAACACTGGAAGACATCCTAACATGTTACAATTCCATGCAAACACAAATGCAGACACAATGCATGTGGTACCAACACGTGACCAAGTCACCCAACACTGATCCATCATCAACCGGATACAGCAACCATCGATTCGTCCATAAACACCCGGACACGAATCCAGCCTAACCACCCATCATCACCCAGGTATCGGTTAACGGCAATACAAGTCAAATTCCACACAATGGGAATTAACTTCACCAAAACAATGCATATGCACGCACATCACTAGCATGCAACATCAAATCAGTCTATGAAATACATCAATTTATCATAACTGAACCAAAACCAAAAACATGATATCTCAACGATCATGCACACCATCATTAGCAACATAAACATGCCTTTCATTCACACAATACTAATACATCCATCCATCACAGGTTCACTGCTACATACACACCCATGTGCGTTAGCCAATAATCACTTATTCCGGGATTTGACTCATTTTCAAAATAATTTAAGGTTTTAGGAAATATTTTCATTTTATAAAATAGAGCATTAAATTTAAGAAATAACGTCCAAAACGGCACTCAAAACGGACTTACGGTTTGAAAGTTATGAATTTTCAAAGTTTAATATTTTTCAAAAAGTTACAGCAGAACCCGGTTCCTACATATGCAGGAACCGGTTCCTGCGAAGTTCAAAAATCACGCTTTTGGAAAATGTATGGGAACCCGGTTCCTATCTATACAGGAACCGGTTCCTACGTTGAAAAATGCCCAATTTTTGAAAATTTGAACTGGGAACCCGGTTCCTCCCCAGGAGTAACCGGTTCCCACGACTTGCAGAACCCAAAACTGCTATTTTTGACAGCATTATGTATCTCAATCCATTCCTTTTCATTCCCATACGAATTATAACATTAGGAATACCAAAATGCAACCAATACACATCAATACAACATCATAAATCATGTTTCCATCATTCCTATTAATTATTTATCACATTAATGATTCCAATTCCTATAATCCGACACAATTAGGGATAATCCTACAAACCTAGAATTATCTAATTCAAGTTTCCTAACATACCCAATCATTCAATTGTATCCCAAAACCCATAAGGCATATTAACTAAATGAAATCACCCCTTACCTCGCGATGATCCTTCGAATTCACGGCGTTTGACTTTTTCCTCTCTTCTCTTCTCTTCTCCAATTTCACGTATAATGACTTTTCCAAATAACCTTCTTTTTCTTTTCCTTTTTATCCTTCTTTTTATATTCCTTTTATTATCTTCCAAATAATAGTAGTAAATTAGTTATTATTTAGTAGAGCTTTTTACTTCACACACCTCTAATTCAACCTTACACCCCCCGGTCTTCCTTTTTAAATTCCATAATTAATTCATCCATTTAATCCAAAATATTATTAATTAAGCCTTTAATTAATTTAATAATTAAATTCCTAATTATTTAACACTTGAATTAATTTGGGGTGTCACAACTCTCCCCTACTAAAAGAGTTTTCGTCCTCGAAAACATACCTTAGACGAAAAGTTCGGGATACGAGTCCTTCATCTGACTCTCCAGCTCCCAAGTGACATTTCCATCTGCTGGTCCTCCCCAAGCCACTCTTACCAACGCGATCTCCTTGCCTCACAACTGTTTCAACTTCCGATACTCAATTCTCGCAGGTACCGCTTCCACAGTCAAATTCTCTCGTACCTGTATATCGTCTACCCGAATCTCATGAGACGGATCAGCAATGTACTTCCTTAGCTGAGATACATGAAAAACATCATGCAAATTTGCAAGTGACGGCGGCAAAGAAATCTGATAAGCAACTTTCCCAACTCTCTTGGTAATCTGAAACGGACCAATAAAACGTGGAGTCAACTTCTTTGACTTTAAAGCTCGACCAATACCAGTCATCAAAGTAACTCGCATAAAAACATGTTCTCCTTCGCTAAACTCAAGATCTTTCCTCCTCTTATCGTGATAAATTTTCTGACGACTCTGAGAAGTCCTCATCTTCTCCTGAATCATCTTAATCTTTTCCGAAGTCTGTTGGACAATTTTCGGTCCAATCACAGCACTCTCTCCAGATTCATACCAACACAACAGTGTCCGATACCTCCTACCATACAATGCCTCAAACGGAGCCATACCAATGCTCGAATAAAAATTATTGTTGTAGGTAAACTCAATCAATGGTAGATAACTATCCCAAGCTCCACCTTTCTCCAACACACAAGCTCTTAACAAATCTTCCAACGACTGAATCGTTCTCTCCGTCTGACCATTTGTCTATGGATGATAAGCGGAACTCAAACGCAACTTAGTACCCAAAGCTTCTTGCAATCCCGTCCAGAATTTAGATGTAAACCTCGGATCTCGATCCGACACAATACTAGAAGGAATACCATGCAAACTCACAATCTTCTCAACATATAATTCTGCCAACCTTTCCATCGGATAATCCATTCTTATCGGAATAAAGTGAGCAGATTTTGTCAACTGATCAACAATAACCCAGATAGAATCACAATTCTTCGATGTCCTTGGCAAACCAGACACAAAATCCATAGAGATTCCATCCCATTTCCATTCCGGAACAAACAACGGTTCCATCAATCCTGACGATTTCTGATGCTCAATCTTCGACTTCTGACAAACCAAACAAGTATACACAAACTCAGCAATTTCATTTTTCATTCCCGACCACCAAAACAACTTCTTCAAATCATGGTACATTTTAGTAGCACCAGGATGAATACTCAATCCACTACGATGTCCTTCTTCCAAAATACTCTTCCTAATCTCTGCAACATCTGGAACACACACCCTATTACCAAATCTCATAACACCATTCTCATCAATCCGAAACTCGCCTCCTTGACCTTGGTTGATCAATGTCAATTTATCAACTAACCCAACATCGGACTTCTGTCCATTCCGAATTTCTTCCAGAATACCACTAGTCAGTTTCAACATACCCAATTTCACACTATTCAGAGTAGTTTCACATACCAAACTTAAATCTCTGAACTGCTCAACCAAATCTAACTCACGGACCATTAACATCGACATATGCAAGGACTTCCTACTCAAGGCATCCGCAACAACGTTTGCCTTACCAGGATGGTAATTCAAACCGAAATCATAATCCTTTAGAAATTCTAACCATCTCCTCTGCCTCATATTCAACTCTTTCTGATCAAAGATATACCTCATACTTTTATGATCACTGAACACCTCAAACCGAGAACCATATAAATAATGCCTCCACAACTTCAAAACAAACACAACAGCTGCCAACTCCAAATCATGAGTCGGATAATTCCTTTCATGTACTTTCAATTGTCTCGAAGCATAAGCCACCACCTACTTATCTTGCATCAACACACCACCTAATCCCATTAATGATGCGTCACAATACACAACAAAAGACTTAGTAGGATTTGGCAAAATCAAGATCGGAGCACTTGTCAACCTCCTCTTCAGCTCTTGAAATCCTTTCTCACATTCAACATCCCAAACAAACATCTGACCCTTCCTGGTCAACTTAGTCAACGGTAACGCTAATTTGGAAAATCCTTCTATAAACTTCCTGTAATAACCTGCAAGACACAAAAAACTATGGATCTCAGAAGCATTCTTCGGTGCTTCCCACTGAGATACTGCTTCTACCTTCGTAGGATCCACAACAATTCCATTCTTGGAAATTACATGGCCAAGAAAACTTACTTCACTTAACCAGAATTCACACTTGGACAACTTCTTATAAAGCTTCTTCTCTTTCAACAATTCCAACACAACTCTGAGATGTTCTGCATGCTCTTCATCGCTCTTCGAATAAATTAGAATATCATCAATGAACACCACCACAAACTTATCAAGATACGGATGAAATATCCTGTTCATATACTCCATGAAAACACCAGGTGCATTAGTAACTCCAAACGGCATAACAGAATACTCGTAATGTCCATACCTCGTTCTAAATGCAGTTTTCTGAATATCTTCCGACTTCACACGAATCTGATGATATCCAGATCTCAGATCAATCTTACTAAATACACAAGCTCCAACTAGTTGATCCATCAAATCATCGATCCTCGGCAAAGGATACCGATTCTTGATTGTAACTTTATTCAGCTGTCTGTAATCAACATATAATCTCATTGAACCTTCTTTCTTCTTAACCAACAACACTGGAGCACCCCATGGTGAAACACTCGGACGAATAAACTTCTTCTCAAGTAACTCCTCCAACTGTTTCTTTAACTTCGCTAATTCAGATGCTGACATACGGTAAGGCGCCATCGACACCGAACTAGTTCCAGGAATCAAATCTATAGTAAATTCTACCTCCCTCTCAGGTGGCAATTCACTAACGTTTCCGGAAACACCTCTGGAAATTCATTCACCACTGACAATCCATCACTCCTTGCTTTTCCCTCCGCTTCTATTGCAGAATACAACATAAATACCACAACACCATCTTTCACAACTAGGTTCATCTGTTTAACCGACATAGTCACATCTTCGACACCAACCTCTTCAGGAAAAATAACCGTCTTCGCAAAAAAGTTGATATGAACCTGGTTGAATTCCAACCAGTTCATTCCAAGGATGATATCCAGTTGTTCTAACGGTAGGCACACTAAATCCATACCGAAACCCCTACCAAAAATCACAATAGGACAATTCCTACAAACATACGAAGTAGTCACTGGACCCGACGCAGGAGTATCAATAACCATACTTCCATCCATATTAGAAATTTCCAAATTCAATCTTTTAGCACAATCCAAAGCAATAAAAGAATGCGTAGCTCCAGTATCAATAATCGCAATCAAAGGTATGTCATTAATAAAACATGTACCCTTAATCAGTCGATCATCTGGTTTAGTCTCTGACCCAGACAATGCAAACACTTTACCACCAGCTTGCTCCTTCTTGGGTTTTGTACACTGAGGACGAGTATGACCTTCTTCACCACAGTTGTAACAAGTCACCACTCTTACTCTGCAATCATTGGCCACATGGCCGAGTTTCCCACACTTGAAACACTTCTTATCATTACTTTTGCAATCCATCATACGATGTCCTGTCTCACCACACTTGTAGCACTTAATGGAAGAACTAGAATCTCCTCCACCAAACTTCTTCCAACCACCGGGTCTCTGATTACTTCTATCATAAGGCTTACCACGATCCATCTGTTGCTTACCCTTCCTATCAACATACTCTCGAGCATTCGACTTAGTGCTAGCAAGATCCTCCTCTAAAATCCTACTACAGTCAACCAGATCAGGAAATCTTCGGATACGCTGATACCGAATACCATGCTTAATCTCATCATGAAGACCATTCTCAAACTTGATACATTTGGAAAATTCTCCATCGCATCGTTAGTATAATGAGCATAATACGTCACTAACTCAGTAAACTTCGAAGCATACTCACTGACAGTCTTGTTACCCTGCTTGAGTTCCAGAAACTCAATCTCCTTCTTGCCTCTGATGTCCTCAGGAAAGTACCTCCTCAGAAAAGCCCTCCTGAACACAGCCCAAGTCAATGCAATACCATCTTCTTCCATTTCAGTTCTGGTAGCCACCCACCAGTCATCAGCTTCCTCTGCTAACATGTGAGTTCCGTATCTCACCTTCATCCCTTCAGCACAATCAATTACTCTGAAGATCCTCTCGATCTCCTTCAACCACTTCTGAGCACCTTCGGGATCATGTGCACCCTTGAACAACGGAGGATTATTCCTCTGAAAATTCCCCAATTGTCGGTCAGCACCAATCACAGCTCCCTGCTGGTTCCCTCCGAGTACTCCAACCAACATTCCCAATGCTTCAGCAATAGCATCGTCGTTTCTTCTGTTACCTCTTCCGGCCATTGTTCTGTAACATTACAAAACAACCTCATCAGCACACAAGTATCGACAGTGTCATCTTACACTAGTCGCATACAAAAGGGATAACGACACAAGACAAGACCGACTATGCTCTAACACCCCTTCTAAAATACCCCGAATAATATTAATTATATCAATGATTAAAGACATATTCCATCAGAGTTAACACGAAACAAGGGATGTCACAATTATGAAATAAATAAAACTTCCAATAAAACAGTAGTCATGCTACACTGAGGGTCATTATTCAAATAATTCAATCAACTTAAGACCATGTCTTACACAGCGGAAAAATACCATAACCAAAACGGAATAAACCAAAACATAATTATTCCCAATGAAATTGAAAGAAACAATTGAATAATAACTAATTCCTCAACTAAATGTTCCCCAGTGTTACAACCTATCAGAGCACGACACTGACACGCGGACTTAAAGTAACATAGCTCTAGAGCCATCCTCACCAACTCCTGAGCTGCTAACTTTAATATGAAATTGTTAAAGTAAGGGTGAGATTTCTAATAATTAACATGCATTATAAGCTTCTCAATCAACATTATATCACAAGCATATTATTTCACCCATTTTAGCATAAATTCAGATTCAACACGCAGTTCCAATCATACAAGTCATTATGCACAAATCAATAATTAACCAAAGAATTGTAACACTGAAAGACATCATAACATGTTACAATTCCATGCAAACACAAATGCAGACACAATGCATATGGTACCAACACGTGGCCAAGTCACCCAACACTGATCCATCATCAACCGGATACAGCAACCATCGATTCGTCCATAAACACCCGGACACGAATCCAGCCTAACCACCCATCATCACTTGGGTATCGGTTAACGGTAATACAAGTCAAATTCCACACAATGGGAATTAACTTCACCAAAACAATGCATATGCACGCACATCACTAGCATGCAACATCAAATCAGTCTATGAAATACATCAATTTATCATAACTGAACCAAAACCAAAAACATGATATCTCAACGATCATGCACACCATCATTAGCAACATAAACATGCCTTTCATTCACACAATACTAATACATCCATCCATCACAGGTTCACTGCTACATACACACCCATGTGCGTTAGCCAATAATCACTTATTCCGGGATTTGACTCATTTTCAAAATAATTTAAGGTTTTAGGAAATATTTTCATTTTATAAAATAGAGCATTAAATTTAAGAAATAACGTCCAAAACGGCACTCAAAACGGACTTACGGTTTGAAAGTTATGAATTTTCAAAGTTTAATATTTTTCAAAAAGTTACAGCAGAACCCGGTTCCTACATATGCAGGAACCGATTCCTGCGAAGTTCAAAAATCACGCTTTTGGAAAATGTATGGGAACCCGGTTCCTATCTATACAGGAACCGGTTCCTACGTTGAAAAATGCCCAATTTTTGAAAATTTGAACTGGGAACCCGGTTCCTCCCCAGGAGTAACCGGTTCCCACGACTTGCAGAACCCAAAACTGCTATTTTTGACAGCATTATGTATCTCAATCCATTCCTTTTCATTCCCATACGAATTATAACATTAGGAATACCAAAATGCAACCAATACACATCAATACAACATCATAAATCATGTTTCCATCATTCCTATTAATTATTTATCACATTAATGATTCCAATTCCTATAATCCGACACAATTAGGGATAATCCTACAAACCTAGAATTATCTAATTCAAGTTTCCTAACATACCCAATCATTCAATTGTATCCCAAAACCCATAAGGCATATTAACTAAATGAAATCACCCCTTACCTCGCGATGATCCTTCAAATTCACGGCGTTTGGCTTTTTCCTCTCTTCTCTTCTCTTCTCAAATTTCACGTATAATGACTTTTCCAAATAACCTTCTTTTTCTTTTCCTTTTTATCCTTCTTTTTATATTCCTTTTATTATCTTCCAAATAATAGTAGTAAATTAGTTATTATTTAGTAGATCTTTTTACTTCACACACCTCTAATTCAACCTTACACCCCCCGGTGTTCCTTTTTAAATTCCATAATTAATTCATCCATTTAATCCAAAATATTATTAATTAAGCCTTTAATTAATTTAATAATTAAATTCCTAATTATTTAACACTTGAATTAATTTGGGGTGTCACATTGGGGCGCGTAGCTAAGTTTCCCTTGCATTGGAGCTTGCGTCACTATAAGCATGGCACCGGGCATTACCATACGCCCGCGGGAGGGATGAGCACCGAAGACGAGGATGAGCACCGAAGACGAGGAGGCCTACGGTACCCTCTGCAGATATGTCGACAATTTCTTCCCTGCCCGGTGGGCCACGAGGGAGGGAAATGACATTCTCGACAAGGATGGTTACCCGACCTTCGAGGCCTGTCCTATAGATACAAAGGCGCTTGTGGAGTGCCAGTCCTACGGGCAGGCCGCGAACCTGCTAGGTTACTTTTTGTCTTATAGTCTTGTTCTAATTTCTTCGTTTGTTACTTGCTCGTAACTAACCCGGGTTTTCTTTTTTGAAGGTCATATGGCCGGACGAAAGGAGAGGCTTCTAAAGTTGACACAGGATAAGAAAGTCAACAAAAGGATGGTGCGAGCTCCTCAAGCGACGAGGATGGGCCCGCCAACTAGTTCGGGTGATGCTTCTGGCGGGTCCCCGGACTCCCAGGATGTCGAGAAGCATATTGATCTGATACCGAGGAAGAGGAACCGCAAGCTGATCGCTCCTGGCATTGTTTGAATTCTCCAAGCCCTTTGTGAGGAGAGCTTTCATTTCTTCTTGCCCTAGAGACAAGTTCAAGAACATTTCCTGCAGCTGAGCAGTCTGGTCTTGGATGTCTTTGACAGACCTTTCTAGAGCCATCTCTTACTGAAATAAACAGTATGAGAGTAAGAAAACCTGAAAAAGGAAAAACTGTCAAAATGAAATGCATGATATGTGGATGTATGCTTTCAAGGATCTCTTGGGGTAAACACGAGAAAATGTTAGAGGTTGAACTTCGATCTTTGATTGGAGATCTTTGCGCCGGTGGATGCCTTTCCACTAGAATCAAGCTCACCATGTCAAGTGGGTCATAGCCCTTGATTCAAGTTGTTGTACTTGATCTTTTGCTGGAGAACTTTGTATCGGTGGATGTCTTTCCCCGAGAATCAAGCTCACCATGTCAAGTGGGTCATAGCCACTGATTCAAGTTGTTGCACTTGATCTTTGATTGGCATTGGTTAGAGGAGAAACCTCTTGCCCCTTGGTAGACGTCTGGTTCAACGTACCCCTGCATCAAAAGAACCCTCGAGATCCTTGAAATGGTTATTGAAAATGCTGTGGTATGATGTCATGATGTTATGCACATGCATGCAAAAGCAAGTGAGTGTATATACAAGTAATCATATTCACACAAAGCAAACAAGTCCTTAAGTTCAGGCTTGCATGAGGTTCAGGTACTACCCTCTTTCAGTTTCGTTGGTTAAGACCTGTCCTATCAAAAGTAACCGGGTTCTAGAGGATCTCAATATCACTGACTACCCTCAATCGGTCATAACTTCAGCATCACTATCTTTTCTTGCGGCCGGAACCATCGCGAGAGTTTAGCCTCAACGAGTGTAGCATACTGCTACTGTTCTATGGCCAAGTTGGGTCAATTTAGGGTTCTAAGGTCGGTTGGTGCTTAATGACTCCTTGGAAGACCCATATTCTCCCCGTTTCAACACAAGGGATATCGGTACAGACCAAGGTGCCACACCAACGTAGCCACTGCTTCACCCATGTCGGTATACCCCGGACAGGTCCCTCACAGATTATGCTACCTAGAAGGGTATTCCCCAGATCCGGGTTAGGATCTATGAAACTCCGATGCAAAGCCCACAAATATAAAAGCAAACAAAGCAAGCAATTGAGAAAAAGGTGATCTAAACCCTAAGGTAACCCCACTTTTAAGTAAAGATCCCCAGCAGAGTCGCCAGTTCTGTGATACGGTGGGAGAACTGACTTGAGGTTTTGCGTTTTGTATTCGCACTTGTTCGGTTGAGCAAGAGTCGCCACCGACTTTTTATTTTATCCTAAAGGAAAGGTTAAAAAGCACAGGAAAAACCTTTTTGAGATATTTCGTGGGTTCGGGGGGTAGATTATGAAAAGGGAAGGTATTAGCACCCTTTTCATCCATGGTTATCCATGGGCTCTTAGTTACTTGGTTTTTTAGATCACTTGCCTTGATTTTTGATTGCTTGAAAAATGGTGTGTGCATGTGTTTTTGAAAATGTTTTGAAATAGACGCCTTTGTTTCGGCAACCATTGTAATGACTCGTGTTTGAGTATATACAACGGTATGTATCTTTTCGAAAAGATGTTTCAAAGTGTTTTTGGAAGTTTGTTTTGAAAGTGTTTGTGAAGTGTGGTTTTTGAAAAGGAGGCAAGTGTTTTTTCAAGTTGATTTCAAGTAACTAAGAGTTTGGTCTATCCCTATTGTACTCAAAGGTTTTCTCTATGTTTTCAACCCTTTTTAACAATTTTGTTCCACCATTGAATTTGGTGGACAATCTTGCGTTTAGGATGTGATCGGGACAGGCACGGGTCATCGTATGGACCATGAATGCAATGGTGCCAAGTGTCTTTGGCAATTTGCTTGAAGGGACTTGATCATTTTGATAGGCGACTTTCGAAAGCGTCATCGAGGGACTTATGATCATTTGAATTTGTTTTGCCAAATAAACTCGACGTGCAAGCATGGCCCATTTTGGAAGGCAACATGTAGGATTACCCTAGGGGGTGCAAGTGGGATTGTGTATTGATTTCATGTATTTGTCTTGTATTAGGTTATCTAGCGTTTGATTTTATGTACATACAAACCCTAGGTCTAACCATGGTATAATTCGAAAGCGATAAATTGCAAGAATTTAAAGTCTACGCTATTATAAATAGTATCCGGGAGTGGGGGTACAAATTTACAAATGGGGATGAGACTTTAGGAATGTAGTGTCCAATAATTTACAACCAAATCGAATTGCGATCAAAATGTAAATGTATCGAATATACAGAAATAAACAAATGTATAATGTATCAATGCGAGTGTATTGTGTATGTGTAAGTGTACGTGTATGAGAATTATTTACAAGTGCGAGAAAATGTGAATTTAATGAGACAATTAAATATTGTTTATTCGTCAAGTATTATTATCCACTTTTGATTTAAATTTGTATTTTTATATTTTTTGTTTAATATGTACAAAGTAAGAAAATTTAAGTAAAAGAAAGGAAAATGTTTTTAATTTGAGAAAAAATTATATATCGATTTATTTATGTACAAATTATTTTTAAGAAAAGAAATATATTAACTTAAAGAAAAAATTATGTATTTATGTATAAAAGTATTTTAAGAAAAGAGAAAATTCAAATTCTATATATTAATGTCTTTAAAGAAAAGTATTCTTTATTAATGTATCTTACTTAATCTTTTTATGTGTAAAAGGAAAAGAAAAAGTGTTTTTTAAGAAAATTAATATTTCAAGTTTGTTTTAATTAATATCTCTATACAAAATTAGAATTATAAAGAAAACAAAAATTGATGTATTGGATTAAGTTATAAAAGATGTTAAGATAAAAAAATGTTTTTAGTCTTAAAAGAGTGGGCTTTAGGCGTTTTAGAAGAGGGCCAGGCCCACGTTCTGAGCAAAACGTTTTGCAAAGGGGTTTAATTGTTTGTTTCATTTGGGTGAAAGGCTTAGGGTTTGCTGAGAGCGGCACGCCGTTTACTTCACTTCGTCTTCGTTCCTTCATCTTCTTCGCTCAATGCAACGGGCACAGAAACGTGACCCTCCGCCTAGAGCCACCGCGCCATCGTCCGTATCCTCTCCCTCAGTGATTGGGCAACGCGAAGAAAATAGAAAAGGTAACGATTCTGGAATGTTTTTAGGCTCTTTTGATTTTGTCCTTGCATGTTTTTATTTCTCGCTTATTGATTCAGATTAAATGCTGTTGTTGTTTCTGTGAAAGGAGAAGGGGATGGATTTATACCTTTAGCCTTGGAGACGGAGACGAGATGGACCGGAGGCGCGTGGAGGCTTTGACAGCGGAGGAAGCAATGATGTGAGCTCGCTTGGGCTCCTGGTTTGTGTATTCTTTGGCCCTTTGTTGGTTTGATGATGATAACGAACTGAGAACCTTTGTTTGATCTCTTTTCCTCTTCTTCCTTGTTGCCTTGATGTATGCTTCAGTATACTTCTTTATCTTCTTCTTCTCGTTGCTTCGCTTATGTTGCTTGCTTGATGCTTTTGAGATGCCTGATTTTTCTCTTCCTCTTTGTTGCCTTCTGTATGCTTGATATGTTCGATATTTGTTACACCCAATGATGAAGATTTTCTGAGGGTTTGTTGGGTTTGGAAGCTAGTTTAGGATTTTGCTGGTAAATGGCCTTGAATGGTTATGGTTTTTGGGTTGAAAAGCTTCCAAGTTAAGCTTATGCTGGTTTAAGGCTTGGGTTGGACAACAGGTTGTAGGTTTGATGTTTATGCTTTTCTGGTTTACTGGTTTACTGGTTGTGGTTTGGACCATTTGTGCTGTTTCTGGATTTAGAGGCTTTTATGCAGATTTAGGTTTCAGATTTTAGACTTGAATGGTTTGTTTGCAGTAAGTAAAGCTTATGGCTTCTGGTTTGAAATAACAAGTTTTAGGTTTATGGGAGATTTGGACATTGCTTGAAAGGTTTGTGTTGTTGTGATATCAGTTTTGGCTGCTGGTTGATGGCCTTACTGGTTTTAGGCTTATGCTTCAGCTTGGACAGTTTTGTGTTTGATATGTTTCTCAGTTCTGTTTTTTTGTTTTTTCACTTCTGCCTCCTCCTCTACTGTTTTATTAACAGATTGTTTTTATATATTTTTCTGCCTCAAGCCTAAACCTGTAAGCCCAACTTCTTTTCTCTCTTTATTCTCTCTCTAGTACAGTTAAAACATTTAAATAATGTTAAGTGTACTTTTTCTGAAAAGGCATACAGGCTGGAAGATGATGAAATAGGACTAGCTTGCTTGCATATGTGGTCTTAACCTGCATACTTTATCTCTTTTCCATACTTTGTGCTGCATCTGAATAGCCTTTTGGACAGTTTGACATTGGACTTTGTTTGGCAATTTGAACTTTTATACATGCTGTTAGTTTTGAACTATGCAGTTGGTTTGACAAAATTTGAATTTGTGCATTTCAATACTTTGTGCATTCATGTTTAGCAAGCAATATTCATCCCTCTTTGTGAACCGAGAGAAATCCCGTGATTTGCAGAGAGGGCTAACTGATTCCAGTCAGTTGCCTTTAATGATGAGCCCAAATTAACTGTCTGTCTCTTTAATTCAATTTATCTGTTTCTGACTTTTTCTTCTTTTCTTATTTTTTTTGCAGATAAAATCAAATGAAGCAGAGGGAGCAAGGGATGGAAGATGAAGACTTAGGAAAACTTAGAAAAAATTAGGATAGTCTTATTTAAATTTAACTTACTGTACTATTATTATTGTAAACATTTTGTAAACAAAAACAATTATACAAATAAATTAAAGATAAATAAAAGTCCTTTTATCCAATTAATTCTTTTTCTTTTTCTCAATTGTTTATTTTATTATTTATAATTCTTGAATTATAATAAATGGAAATAAATTCCAATTATCTTAATTTAGAATAAATAAACAATTAAATAAACATTGGTTTCAGCATTGATCAATTAATGAACTTGGCGTTTCAAAAATCCAAAGCAAAGCACAGTCAATCACAACAACTGCCCAAATGTCTTTTCCTTTTACTGACTTTAATCAAGCACTGCAAACTCAATCCAAATGTTTCAGTCCACATCTAAGAATAACTTGACAAGCACTGTAGAATTAGTTTTTCTGAAAAATCTGCGCACAAAAAAACCCTAGTTCCTGATCAAATGCCAAGGAAGCGTTCGCCTGATCAAAACTGAGCCAAAAGTCAACCAAACCCCAAGCAAACTGTTTGAATTGTTCCCAAGCCATGAAAATCAATAAAACCCTAATTTTATCTGACTGACGAGAAAAATCTGTTTGACCGATTCTTGAGCCAGTCTGAAAAATTAGGAAAAGCTCGAAGCTGTGATTTCTTGTGGAGAGATACGAGGGAAAATTTTGGGGTACAACAGTTGCCCCTGTTCAATCTTCTTGGACCTGAAGAGTTAGATTGGCAAGTTTGCCTTTCGCGACTCGAGGGTAAAAGGAGATTGGACACTAGAGTGCCCAGAAAATTTGCACTCGGTGATGTGATGGTAGAGGGAATGGGCTTAAAGATGCCATTTGATGATGGGCTTAAAGATTCCATCTAGTGACTGCTGGTAGGAGGATGGGCTTATAGATGCCATCTGGAAATGGGCTTAAAGATGCCGTTTAGAAATGTTGGTAGGAGGATGGGCTTATAGATGCCATCTGGAAATGGGCTTAAAGATGCCATTTAGAAATGTTGGTAGGAGGATGGGCTTATAGATGCCATCTGGAAATGTTGAACTGCATGTTCTTGGTGAGTGGACAAGTATCAGAAAGGTATTCATGTTTTGCAACGTCTCTGAACTGGGGGTCTGAGCCAGCAATAGGTTGACATCCGTGTTTGGAGAATCTGTAAACTGTCTTCAGGAGTTGGAGTTGAATAAGCAATAGAGCATCATCCGTTGTTGGGAAGCGTCCGTAAACTGTTTTTTCAAAAGTTTCATCTGAACAAGTGATAGATTAACATCCGGTGTTGGGAAGAATCCATAAACTGTTTTCAGAAGTCTTGAAGTGGAGAATGAACCGGTGTAGGGTTTCCTGATGATGAGTCCGCGTAAAACTGCATCTGGATGAATCTGGAATAAGTATCAGAATGTCGCCGTGTCTGGGTCACATCTGAACTATTTCAGGATGAATCTCGGAAGATGATCTTTGTCTGTCGACTGATCTTACCTGAAAAGGTAAAGAGTTAGCTGTATGCAATGTCATGATGCATGATGCAATGTATGTTACACCAATGTTTATGATATGAATGTGATGAATGTGCATGTAAGCTGATGAGTTGTCTTGCTGAGGATATATGAATCCTGGATGGCTGAAGATAAAAGAATCTTGACTGTTGCCGGGGAAAGTAATTCCTTGACTGATGCTGGGGAACATAATTCCTTGACTGTTGGGTAGGGCAAGAATCTTTTGATCGTTGAAGATGAGGAGTCCTGGGACCACTGTTGGGGAATCAGAAGCTTGGGTTGTATGCCAAGTTACTGGGGAATTCCTGCCTTGAGGAGATCTTCACTGGAGAATATTCGAATATTCTGTGAGGAGCTGAGAATGAGAGTCTTCACTCTGCTTGGGGATTGGAAGTTTTAGCTCCGCTGGGTGTTGTACCCCAAAATTTGCCCTCCCATTTCTCATTGATTTCTCATCACAAAGCCCTTGGAGGTCAAGATCCAGTTAGGGTTTCATCTGCTCAAGACTTCTCCTTGCACTGTTGATCCAAATTAGGGTTTGTGTTTGCACAAAGATGTTCTGACCTAAAATGCCTAAGATGACTTTCATGCTTCATTTTGGACTCCCAAGTTTATCCACATCAAGTTTCAAGTCTTGATTCCAAGTTTTGCCCAGTCAATTGGACAGTTGACCTAGAAATCAACTGTATTGGGGAAAAAGTCAACTGTGGCCAATTGACAGTCAAATCTCATAAAAATTGACCCACATCAACATTATGAACTCACATGGACCATTTGATCAAGTTTGGATCACAATTCCACAAGAAATTTGATCAAATCACCAAAAGGGCAAAATGGTCATTTTTAGGGTTTTGACTGCACAAAGGCAATTTTTGACTGTTTGACCTAGCCAATGGCAAACCAAGCTCACATATGGACTCAAGGACCCCATGGAATTGTCTTGACATGCTCAACAAGTTCAAAAGATCCCAAGTACACAAGATTGACAATTGAATTTCCCAGTCAATTGATCAATTTTGACTGTATACTGAAAAGTCAAACTTTGACTTTTTGGTCAAAATCAAGAGTCAAGATTCATTTTTCATCAAAACATGCCAAATCATGAAACTTGTTCATCAAGAAATCAAAATTTGCAAATTAGGGTTTGAAATGAGAATTTTTCATAACTTAGAATTTTTCTAAAGTTATGAAAAACCCTAATTTTTTCCCAACTTTGCCCCACTTTCTCACCAAGATTTATTTGGATTCAAGCAAAAGTCAAAACATGAAAGTTGTAGCTTGTTGCATAATATACAACTTTGATTCACAAAGTTTTCCCAAAAGAGGCTTGTATCTCAAGTTACAATTTTTGGAATAAGGGTACTAAACCATTCTTAACTTAGTGAAAATTTGACCTATTTTGGCAAGGTTTTCTACCTAACTTCAAGACCATTTCCATACACTTCCACTTAGAATTTCAATTTTCACTTCAAATATGGATTGTATTACACATTCCAAGCTTTCCAAAATGTCCAAGAACTCATCAAACAACCTCATAACTTGAGAGAATCGAATTTTGCAATATGGCAAAAACTCACTTTTGAATTGACCAATTTCCATGTTCATAACTTGTGCAAATTTCTCAAACCAGCATGCCTCTTGATTAAAGGCCCTTAAACCATCCAACACTCAATAATTTAATGCATGTTCATTGTGCTAAGGCCTTGTTTCATGAGTTTAAGCATTACATGTTGGATTAGGCCATAAATGGAAAAAGTGAAATAGCCATTTTTGCAAAAGCAAGCTTTATGTCATAATGCAAATCCAAGGAGTACAGATCAAATCTAATTGGCACAAGATTATGAACAAAACACACTGATCAAGAAGAGGTTTTGCAGCATGTTTAGGGGGCCTCTACCTGCCTAGAAACTCAAGTGGCATTTGCTTGCTTAAGTGTTAAGAAATGTGGCATAACATAACATAATTTTGATCTCAGCAAAAACAAGCCTAAGCAAATATTCTGTACACCTTCTAATCATCAAACCCAAGTTAGAACACGAGCAAACAAGGTCCCAAACACTCCCATCCCCAGAATCACTCTCAAACTGCAAGAACAGAGTAACCTCTGCAGTTTGAGTGTCATCTCTCATTCCTTTCATGCTTCCTTGCTAAAAGCTCATCAAACACCTTCCCTACCATCAATCCAAACTATCCAAAACATAAAACACGACCTGTAACTCCTCTAACCAGTTCCACCATTTTCACTTTCTTGTTTTGCAGTTGAAGGTCCATAACTCGATTCAAGGTGTTTCAAAGCAAAGTAAGCATTGGAATAGCATCACCACACTTCAGGCAAGCTATACAGATCATCATCTTGCTCTGAAAGCTCCCCCATTGCCAGATAGAACTTCAACTGAACATGTATCTTCTTGAACTTCTAACTCTTAGTCTAGGCATCATTAGCTCTAAGTTTGTGAATAAGAAATGTTCTACTCATGCCCCTGAATCTGTACATGATTTTACCTTTCATTTATTTTGCCTGAGCTATGAGAATTTAAGATCTGAATATGGAAGAAAAGTTAGGTTATGATTTGGGATTGTTAAAATTCTCTCTCATTTCTGAGAGTTAGGATGAGTTCTTTATATATTTAGAATCGTGATTCAATGCTTAACATTTCTTATGTTGAAAGTTTGTGCAAAAAGTCAAAGAATTCAGATGTTTGAACTTGGTCACAGGCGCGCGTTTTTGACATCTTTTTGTCCGAAGGTTGAAGAAGAAGCTTCATGGGCTGGGCCTTTTGTGTTATTTCTTTTCACACCACATTTTTGATTTCACACCCCCTGAGCCCATTTTGTGTGTTTTATTGATTTTTTTTTATTTTTCTTTTTTCATTCTGGTTCATTTATTTTTTCTAATCATATTAAAAACATAAAAAACCTTTTTTACACCATTTTTATATTTTTAGGCATTTATTTAGTTATATTGCTATTTGTGTGTAAATAAATATAAGAATATATTATTTAGAATAAATAGGAAAAATAATGTAAACACCATTTTATTTTCATTTTTTTATTTTGTTTTATCTTCTTAAAATATTTTATATAAAATATACTTTTTTTTTATAAATATTAATTATTATTATTTTGTATATATAATATGTATTTAGTAAATAATAAAGATATTTATATATATTAATATACTTAGAGCAAAAATATCAAAATACATACATTTTTTTATTTTATTAATATTTGACATGAAAAATACTTTTTTATGAATATACTCCATTTTATTTTATTTTTGTATATAATTATTAAATATTATACATATTAAATAATATATATATTTACTTAATGAAATTAGGGTTTTACCCTTAAAACACAAAAATTCCAAAAATATTGCTTTTTTTATTTTTATTCATTTTTGTTTATTGGACATGAAAAATATCCTTTTTCCATACATATAAAAAACCTTTTTGCATTTTTGCATCTTTATTTTATTTTTCATTTAATTTATGCAATTAATTATCTTGTAAATATTCCAAAATTGATGTAATAACTAGGTTTAAATTTCTTGTCTAAATATCCCCCCATTTGAACATTTGTACCCCCCTTCCCATATTGTGTTGTAATAGTTTAGGAAATTTAAATTTCGCACTTTATTGCTTTCTAAGTATACCATGTTAGAATTAGGGTTTGTATGCAAATAAAAAGAACAAAATAGTTTGACCTAATTTCAAGATAATCAAAGCATGAAAAATGGACAACACATATCACACTTGCACCCCTAGGGTATTCCACTTGTTGCCTTCAATAAATGGGCCATATTGCATGTTAGGTTTCTTTGGGTAAAACAAACACAAATCAATTGATCATAGTCCCTCGATGACGCTTTCGAAAGTTGCCTAAAAAATGATCAAAGTCCCTTAAAAGAAAATTGCCCAAAGATACTTAGCACCATTGCAATTATGGTCTAAACGATGACCCACGCCCGTCCCTTTCACCTCCTAACACAAGATTGTCCACCAAATGCAATGGTGGAACAAAATTGTTAAAAGGATTAAAACATAGCATAAATCTTTGAGAACTTTAGGGTAGATAGCTCTTAAGTACTTGTCAATTTGTAAAAGAAAACACTTGCCTATTTTCAAACCATACTTCACAAACACTTTCAAAACAAACTTTCAAAAACCTTGAAACATCTTTTCAAAAAGACAAACACCTTTTGTAAAACATTCGAGTAAAGAATTGTTACAAGGGTAGCCTAGACAATGCATCTTTTTTTAACATTTTCAAAACCACACACAAAGCACCATTTCAAACAATTGAAAACCAAGGCAAGTTGATCTAAGCAAGTACCTAAGAGCCCATGGATAACCATGGATAGAAAGGGTGCTAATACCTTCCCTTTCTATAATCTACTCCCCGAACCCAAGAAAAATCTCAAAGGTTTTTGCTGTGCTTTTTAAACCTTTCCTTAGGATAAAATAAAAAGTCGGTGGCGACTCTTGCTCAACCGAAACATTTGCGAAAACAAACGCAAAACCATAGTCAGTTCTCCCACCGTATCACAGAACTGGCGACTCTGCTGGGGATAAATTTAAAAGTGGAGTAACCTTAGGGCTTAGATCACCCTCTTGCATGACTAATTGTTTGAATTGTTTGCTTTATATCTTGGCTCTACTGTTTGGGTTTGCAATCCTACACCCAGATTTTGGGAAACATTTCATAGATAGCAATACGTTGTGGAAACTGTACGGGGTATACCGACACGGTCGAAGCAATAGCTATATTAGTGCGACATATTTGTGAGTACCGGTAACCCTTGAGTTAAATCAAGGAGAGTACGGGGCCGCTGAGTGATGTCACTAAGCACTAATGACCTAGAACCTTACTTGACCATCTTGGCCTTTTATTAGGGGTAGTGAGATGACCGACTTTGGTGCAGTCCGAAGTTGGTA